>JAULCE010041334.1:0-13579 GCA_032359355.1 Macoma nasuta | reverse complement strand
AGATATTTTACCAACAAACATTCTCAGAAAGTTTGGTGTAAATTGGATGAGAAATATTTAAGTTAGAGAGCGGAAACTAGTTTGGAGCCGCCCGCCGCCCGCCCGCCGCCCGCCGCCCGCCCGCCAAGGGTGTTCCCATAATACGTCCTGTCATAAGACGGGCGTATAAAAAGCCAATCAAATATTGTTTCAGGCAATTTGTGATATTTAATGTGACCACGTCTGCCTCTGGGCACATTTTACACTTTTTTTATGAACACTATGTACTTTTTGGCAAAACTGTTTGGCTTATTTATAATTGTTCCGCACCTGAACGAGCATACGATGCATCCCACGTGCGACGTCGGTCACTGCAGATCCTCTTCAAAAACGGCGGTGTAGTTCATCCATATGCATAATATATTCCTTTTATATTCAAATTATTTTCAATAAGTTACTGGATACAAAACATATGAAAATAAGTTACGCTGACACAATATATGAATATTTATATACAGCATACAACTGTCCACGGAAATGTCATGCTTAGAGCATGCCAATAGTGCGTGCGTTTTATTCATTATTCATGCGTGGCATGATAATACTTTTGTAGCATAGATTTATATTTGGCTTTCGCTATAGAACACTGCCATGGCCACGAACTTGACTTTCTTAGTCCACCTTAAATATGTGTGCATTGTAATGAAATCATACCTGTGCGCACGTGCAAATGCGAGGC
Source organism: Macoma nasuta (assembly GCA_032359355.1). Lineage (NCBI taxonomy): Eukaryota > Metazoa > Mollusca > Bivalvia > Cardiida > Tellinidae > Macoma > Macoma nasuta. The sequence continues at coordinate 12,861 of JAULCE010041334.1, read as the reverse complement.
ACCGTCACGGTGGATGATTTTATCATTTCTATATCACCGCTTAAGTATTTTGGCCAGGTGCAAAATTTCAAGCACATACATTCATTTACATAATATGCACATTCTTACTTTGTTCACATAATTCTGAATTATAATTTTGGTATTTGAGATGGGTTAACTTAGTATTTAGTCGTAAAAAGTATTGACAATTATAGACAATCGTTGCTTGCGCACTGAGTTTTTTATATATATTTTGGAGATAAATAGAGTGGAGAGAAATTTAAAACTAACGCCATTTTAGTTCGAAACTAAACTTATAGACAGCACAAGTTTTCAGTTTTCCAAATAAAAACTATATATTTAACGAAACGCGTATCATGTTGAGGCAATCTGCATTTCAAATACCTATTGATTCTTAATTTTTCTTTTCTGTTACAAATGTAATCCAAATAATTTAAATTGATGTTTTCGTATGCGCAAGAATACAGCGATGAAGGGAAAATGACTCAAAAAATAATGCCAGAGCTCTGGCTCTTTACTCTGGCATTTTCTCCAAATATTCAACGCATACATTCTAACAGAGATACCAACCCTTACTTTTGTCTTCATGACAGCGCCTTTAGACATCTCTGTAGGAGAAAACTTTTGAAAACATTGTGGAAAACGTAGCTTTTCCTACAATAATTTGAAAACAACCGAAAATATCATATCAATTTTACCTAGATACCCATCGTTTCTAGTAATTTATTTCCTTCTGAACTAGTTTGAAAATGTCATATGAGATAAAAGGGTAAACTTTGTTTATCTTTTTGTCTCGGTAAGAAAAGTTGAAGATGAAAATAACTCTCTCCTTTATTATCTTTGGATGCTGCAATCTTCTGATTGTCCCCTATGCATGCACGAGATTTCATTAAAGTATAAAAATAACCTTTTGGGATAATGTCATTTAAAGTCTCCGATCTTTAATAACCATATTTCATATCTTGTCACTAGGTGGTAGTATTTTAATGAAACGTTGCCATTTTAAAGACATTAAAAAAACAGGTTTCACTGAGAATTTCTTTTTAAATTTTATTTATTTGGGTGGAGACAATCTGTATGTAAGTAAACATTAAGCCTATGGAGAACATACAACTTTTGTGATAATGAGAACATGCATTTGATTTTCGAGAAGAACTCTCGGTAGAAAGTTGCATTAGATAATTCTGCTTCAAATTTCATAAGGAAATATATACATTCCCATAGGAAAATGGAGATTTTTTTTCAGGGGAGATAACTCATGCAAACAATATAATCAGTTAGAGGTAATCTTAAGAGCTTCTGTTAATATATTACTTGTAATTTTGGACCTTGGACCCTACCGTTTTACATTTTTACAGCTAACATTGTCAAGTAATATGCATGTTATTTATTGAATTGATTGTTATAACAGATTGGATACCTTAGGGTAAAATTCACGGATCACTAATTGCTCAAGTACTATTGTTTTGAAACAATAAGTTTAATAATTCAATAGTCTTCTTTATATTATTATTTTATAGGGTAACCATCACCAAAATACAACTTGGCCTTAAAAGAAAGATCTTGTTGAGATAAATTCGAAGGTGGAAGAATTGTTAAAATCAGATGCAAAATAGTGAAGATATCTACAAATTGAAAGTTTGAATATGGTGGCCGCTATCTTGGAAAAATTATGGGCTCTGTGATTATTATAGGCCTCAATAATATGCAAAACTGTAATAATGGAAAATATCATTATCAAAACTTATAATTGTCAATACAAATCAGATTTTTGGAACCCAAGAAATAAGTTTACAATACGAGTATGGCAAAATTTACTTGCCAACTTGATAAAAGAAGGGTAAAGTTGCACTTTGAAAAGTGGGCGTGGTCTAATTTACATATATTTTACATAATTTTGGAAATTTTAAACTGTCATAACTTCTTAAGTCATTATCTGATTTCCAGAATTCTTTGACTGTTGTAATTAATGCAACACACTCTATATTTTAAGGCTAACTTATATTTTGGTAATGGATTCCCTTTAATTATGGTAAAACCCTTCCCGATACATATCATAGTTTCTTGCTTCTCTCATAGGGAATGGGTTACAGAAATACAAACAGGGTGGACGGCAAATCCGACTTTCATTTAGGACCGACGTTTTTTCTTGCGTGAAGTATTCAGATTTGCGATGGTCTCGTGACTAAACCTACGTACCTGGGCACGCAGCGTTTGAACACGCCTGAACGTCGTCGGTAGCACCTATACAATCACTTCCGCCGTCGGCAGGGACTGGGTTAGAGCATGATTTGGTTCTGGTCACTGTTCCATTACCACAAGAAGTTGAACAAGATGACCAGGTAGACCAGTTTGACCAACCACCATCAACTGCAACGATATATATCCGAATATTTTAGTAACTGCATTTGAGTTTGTTGGCTGTTAGTGAGGATACTTCCTTATAGCAATTTGCAAACGATTAGACTGTCGTCACAAATTTGAATTATTGAATTGTTGAATTTATACACATATTATCAGCGACTCTTTCTATTGAACAAATGTGTACCAATCAATACAACAATATTTGTATCTAGACAATGAACAGATGTTTCATGTATCAGGAATATCATGGTGGTCTTTTCACATGTCATAGTATATTACATTTTGGGTTAAACACTTTTAACGAAACAGAATAAAATGAAAACGGTGTATTTTCGGTGGCTTTAAAAGAAAGTTTTTCTTCAGATTGTTAAGCGTTACATGATGATATCAGCAAGGGGTCAGAATGACTGGCATGTATGATTTCAGTTGAGTATACTTCATTTACCATCACCAGTGAGTTGTTCGTCTTAAAACAAATTGCCTAAAAAAGGAATGTTGGAGGATGTGGGCACGTAACTCTGTCGGAATTTGCATACGGATATACATTTAGTATATAGTTTTTCTTGTGTTTGGAGGCATTAAGTGTCTAACATAATCGTTTAAATAATCACACCTCAAGGGTGGACACAAATCAATTAAATAAAAATTGACATTATGATCGATGTGCTCCAAATTGTTAATTAAATGACATTTACGTAAACCTCAATGACACAATCATATTCCATTTCATACTTATAACTCATAAAGTTGAATCTACGGTCGCCTTTTATTTGCTTCCAATTAAAACTTCAAATTGAATATAAAAAAATAAATAAGGTAACTAATGAAGTTTGACCTCAACACTTAACCCGTTTCCATAAAGCAGAAACTCACGTTTTAGTTTAGACTTAAGTTTCGAATGAATCACGAATTAGTTCTACTTTACTAAGTTTGGGATACCGAGGTTCAACTGTTCTTACCCATGCTACAAAGTCCACAAAACCTTCTGCATTCTTGCTTAGCATGCTCTGTCTCGGAACATAAATTGGCGAAAGAGCCTGTAACTGCGCAGTCGATATGTCCCGAATCTTGGCAAGTTGGGTCTGAGGAAAAAGTTAGGTTAAGTTTATTGGAAATGATAAACAACTTACAGTACACTATTATTATCCCGAGTCTTCGGACACCCCGATAATTGCTGTTGTTGACCGGATCACTGTCAACCGGTAACATTTCCGCTATATGTTTAAATTCCATTTATATTGTACAATCGGATAAGAAAACACTTTGCAACTCTATTGATGTAAAACAATCATTCGATTCAGCTTTGCGAGCTTGTCATATAGTAACATCAAGACAAGAAACTTTATGTCGCCCCGTACGTCATTCTCAGTGTTGTTATATATTCTGATACTTCTGGATCATGAATTTCAACACTTTTAGTTTTGAAAATTGAATACCGCTTAAGCCGGTGCTAGGGGACGAGAGTAGTCTTGCATATTTAATTACTACTCATGAACAGACTCAATAAAACCGAGTCTGCAGTTTTCTCTATTTGAATTGGCTTTCTTGCTTTTAAAGGATCTCCCATTTACAGAATTTATTAATGGTTAATCGCATTTATTTTCCTAAATGTCAAGTCGCAAAAGTAGCTTGGTTGAATAGCAAACTGAATAAAAGAAAATGAGAAATACATTCATATTTGCATTTTTCCTTTGAAAAAAGACCCAACACTCCAAAGCATGAGCTCTGATTACGCCTAATTAGATAATGAGGGGTTAGACAATAGACTATCTCTGGCCAAATCACAATATCTAAAGTCTTGAAACGCCAATGTATAACCTAACTGGAGCCAGGAATATGGTCTACAAACTAGGAGAATATATTTCCATTACGTGTTGGAATATTCAATTTATCAATGAAAATGTACCTGTGACACTGCAAATTCTGACCAGTCGGCCATTTTATCCACTTTTGGTATGTAAACAAACATGTGACATGTACATTTTCAATGATAATTTGGATATGTACGTAAGGGAAAGATATTCTCCTAGTTTGTAGACCATATACCTGACTCCAATTAGGTTATACTTTGGCGTTTCAAGAATCTGTAGATATTGTGATTGAACGGCCGCGAGATAGTCTATTGTTTTACCCCCTCATTATTATCTAATTAGGCGTAATTAGAGCTCATACGTTGGATTGTTGGGTCTTTTTTCAAAGGGAATATGCAGAATGAATGTATTTCTCATTTATTCAGTTTTGCTATTCAACCAAGCTACTTTGTGACTTGAAATTCAGGAAAACAAACGCGATGAACCCTTAATGCCAAATGCTTTTATATCATACATAAGGTATATACCACTAAAGAATCAAAGATCAAAAGACACGCAAACTTCTTTCTTAAGCGGTGTTAATGTGAGACATGGTCAGAAAATATCGCCATTTCACACAACAACAATGAGGTTGTTCAAACACTGTGTTTGATTTTCTGATTTTTGTTTTAAACGTATATGTTCTACTTTATGCAAAAGAGACTTTAATGATAGGTCAAATGATTTATAAAAAGCTTTAGAATTTCCAATGGACAAAATTATTATTGAGCATAAACGAGCCTCTTGAAAACAACAAGTATTTCGAACAGGATTTAAATATACAACACATATATCAATAGCAAGATATTCTTATTAAGTTCGTTGATAGCCTACAAAAACTTTAAATGCTATTTTCAGTCTCATCCACAGGGGAAAAACACATTTGGTGAAAAGAAATAACATGTAAGCAAAATTTAAAACCTATTGGAGCATTTTCTCGCATTCCAACAATATTTTAATTAGTGTTCTATTACAAAGGCGCCAAGGGCGACTCTATGGTGATGATAGTAAATAGTATATGCTGAAACCAATAACACTATCTCAGAACAAGCAAATCAGGTGATGTTTGCAGTAATTGGATGATGTGTTTATACAAAACATTGTTTTCGAGAAAACCTATAAATCAATATAACTTTATGGAAGGAATATATATAATAATGGTTCTATACTTTGCAGAGAATACAGGTTAAATCAGGTTAAATTTGAGAAATATAGAAAACAATTGAAAGTAATCAACAACGTTAAGTATTGTTAATGGCGTCGAAGGAAGATCAATTTCCTCAACTGATATACCTATATACTTATCGCGTATCGGTTTATATTCATTGATAACATACGCGTAAAGTATGAAGGACTTGGACAGGTTTTTAACATAAGATAAGCAATAAGTAATTTCGAGCAGACAATTTATTCAATGGTAAGTCAATATTTTACCACATAGATACTCCATTTGATGTCTATGTAGAACAAACAAAATAAAGCGTTTGCTGGTAATGAGCAAACGCTCTCTTCTGAGCGGTGCTTTTTAGATTTATCAAAAACTACCTTTTCGTTCTCCTAAATATTTCCCTATACACTAGATTCTTGCATTAAGGATGAGTCTTAAAAACATATGACGTAAACGGTTGTTACCGTTATTCTGACACAGCTGTCTGTTACACATTCCTGTCTCACAACAATCTGAACATCCAACAGAAGCTCCCGTTGTCAGAGCACGACCAACTATCTGCCCAGTTCCTCCAGTAGTTGAAGTGATTGCCACAGGACACAACTGTGAAACAGATGGTAGAAAACTACTATTTCCCGTTTATGCACAAACTATGCGTAAACAGAATGCCAATAATCTACGTGCAACCGAAATGCAGTATTATTATTTTTTTTGTGATTTTACGACCATGAGAGTAAAGAGTTTGGAACAGTATCATACGACTGTTCCCGATTATTAATCATTTTAAAAGGAATACTATTTATACAATACTCAACCCAGAAAGAATACTAATAACAAGACTAATGACATTGATTATGACAACTTATAAATAAAAACGTTTTACTTGAAGAAAATAACTTTGGCTTAACAGATTATATGCAAATAGTACATGCATTGATTAGAGGGCTCCTTCTGATTTGGGTCTACAATATTTGCACCGGACAAATTTACTTGTTTCTAGCACTGCAAAAGTTAACTGTAAGTATAAGGCAACTCAAGATACCAGTCACAAGGACTTCTAAAATTCGTATGACTAAAAAAACATATGCCTATATGTAGCATGGCAGGGTTCAAAATATGGCTGAGCATTTGGCCCTTGAGTCTAGGCTCGTTTTCATGTTGTGTAAAATGATACATATTTCACCAATCAGAACATTAGCATTTTTTAATAAACAAAGGCCCCGTTTAAATAAACTCATTGGGATGTAAATATGTCCAATCTTAAATTTCAATTAAAAGCTATCGACATTGAATTGTTTTTTAAAGATACTGATGGAAATTTCCACTGTCAGTCAAATGTCAATTATAGTGGAAATAACTTTATGAGAATCCAAAGATTAAAATTTTGCGATTTAACACTATTTTCACTTGAGATGTTAGTGAAGGCCAGGAGCCATATCCCAGTAGCACTTAATTACGATCGCTAGATTTTCGCGGGTTAAACTTAGTAAAATATTAAACAAGTGATTTATCAATATGAAAACCAACAATGTGTCTTGGCATAAAGTAAAGACTGTCAAATATTCGACTTAAGCATATGATAAGTGACCATATTTGTCATTATTTGATAGGACAAGCTCAGACATGTGACAAACTGCGGACAAATGTCCGGTCTATGACGTATGCGTTGATCTGGGTCCACACTGTTGGCAAAACCAAAACTGTTTTTCCCACAGTGTTGCTAAAAGTTATAATGATAATGTAGGAGAATATTGTGTTTTGAAATATAAACTCAGACTGTACTGCATATGTTATGTCTTTATTCTGAAAAATATATGTGTATGTAGCACCTATGAAATAAAATAACAAAAAACAAACATAGTAACCCATAATTTTTTATTTCTGTTTCTGGTGAAAAAGGCTGTAATTTTTTAATGTAAAAATAACCAAATTCTGGATGCTATCAACTTGATATGTTTGTTCTTTTTTCTACTTTAAAAAATGTTGTTTTTCTATATACATTTACGTTCTATCTTTCGATTGCTGCAACATTGACAAACTGTTATTTTTATTTATTCAAATATAAAATATGTTGCAAATCAAATGCTGTTCAAACCAAACTAAATGTATTTATTATCTTTTATAAAACAAGAGTGGTCACACCTGCTGTAGAATGGAGTACAATACAAAAAATACTCATATTCTTTTTCGATCTGGTGACCCTTCATTTTTATTTTACATTCTCATAGATTTTGTCATATTCTATCAACATACCAATTTTCATAGAAATCTGGATGTTAGCAAACTATCATGAAACTGTAGCAATCTACTTTAAGTTTAGACCATTCTTAAATCGTTTATATTTTCTTAACCCCCCGCCATGTTTCACTTATGAGAAAATTACTTAAATGATATTCCATTTATAAAACGTCGCAATATTGGGACTTTATCTGCATAATACAGCTCATGCAATGACCACATGTTATAGTGAAAACTAGTGTCTAATTGTCACAGTGCATCGCATTTAACCGTATAAAAGTTGTTCGTGGTGTAAAAATAGCACGTGTATATTTTAGGCGTTCGAAAATAAATTACTGTGTGTCATCATTTATCACATTATCAAACATAATGACATTAACATGACTGATTGAATATTATTTTTGTTTCTTATTTGCCGATATGAATGCGGATTAACGCGTATGCACTATCCCTGCATCTTCTCGTTGCTCAAATGAATGTGCACCTGCATCAAATTTACAGCTATGCGTCGGCTTAATTCTAAAACCTCGTATGTGCCATTTTTTAAAAATGGCACATACGTGGTATAAGAAGTAAACCGATCATTCCTTCTAAAATGACGCATATCCAATTTGTCAAAATGGTAGTTACATTTTTTTTACAAACATCGACAATTGTTTCCAAAACCATGTATGTGTCTTTTTTGAGGTTTTAAAAGTAAGCCAGCGAATGGCCATTTCGGAATTAAGTCACCCAGCTTCCTTTCCAAAGATTTTGGAAAACATGCCTGACGTTTAACGATGGCGTATCTTCATGAATTTCCTAAGAAATATAAATCACTTTAATCAAACTAATTTATGTTTTACTTAGGATTTGTCCTCACTACAACCCCTGACCATTCGTTTTGATAAAATAAGTGTAATTTTCAATTAGCGTATCGTTCGTTAATACATTTAAAAAATGGCATTCGTCATATAAAAGAAATGATGTACTCAAAATGATATGGATGAGAGCCAAACATTTTAGACCCTGATCAGTCTGCCTAGATTGAAATTTATAAACTATTGCGGAAGATAATGATAAAACCTTACCCCACTGTTTTTGCAGCCAAACGTAATCATATTAGAAATCACGGCAGTATGGCAAATCTGTAATTATATGATCATGAATTAGACATGATGAGTGAAAAAAGGCCGCCATATGTTAGATATGCATATTTAGTTGCATTTCATTAGTAACAAATACTATTTTAGTCATCCATACTTTAGAAGGAACTTCTGCGCATTGAATATAATAATTTAATATAATAATTATGTGATGAAAATATTAAACGGAAACGAAAAGTGTATGGTAGGAATGGATCAATCTGATCTGGATGCACAATATTTGCCCAGGGCCGTATTCATAAAGCCCCTTATGAAAATCTCAAACTTAAGTAAAAAGTTCAAATACAGATTTCTTTAGTTTTACCAATTAAACTTCAATGAAACTTTGCATGTTTATGAAAAACGTAGTTTTTCAAACGCATGCAAAGTTTCATTGAAGTATAATTGAAAATAAAATGGAAATATGCATTTGGAATTTTCACTTAAGTTCAAGAATTTCCTTAGGATCTTTATGATTACGGCCCCAGGTCCTGCCGGCTGACTACTTAGGCGAAAATTAAAGGAGTATATGCAGTAAAACTTTATTGCTTAAGTTTTCATAGTATTGCAGTAATACATATTAGCCCATTTCCCAATAAACGCAACGTTTGCAAACAGTGAAGTCTCATACTCACACGAAGGTAGAACTTGATTGGTTCGGTCTTTATTATATAGAGGAGATACACGTGAACCCATCACTCAATATATACGCATTGTTTGCTAACAGTGTATACTCAGATCAGACAGTACATATAAGTGCTGTCATGGTATGCACTGTTTCTGTGTGTTTGCTTGGTCTGAGTGTTACCTGTCTGTCATTTCAAATTACTACCTTATCCACATGCTATAATTATTGACTTTTGCAAAAAACGGGGTTGCACTTACTTGTCCAGGGGGACACGTGATCGTCGTTGGACAGTTTGCCGCGTGCGATACGTTTGAACAGCTGTAGCAATCAAGACAATCTGCAATAAAATTTAATCAGAGAAAAAACAATCAATGCGTGCATCCTCTGATTTTGTAGCGTAAATCAAAACATTCTATCCTATCAAGAAGTCATATCTGACTGTATCAAACAAATTTCCGTTAACATTTTTATTTTAATTGTACATGCAGGGTTCTTAGACGTCCATGTCCTTTTATATATCTACATTACAAAATATAAACAATACTGTAATACTTGCCCACGGAATACAGTTGCAAAGCAACAGCCAACAAGGCCAAACCTGAAACGACAGAAACAAATATACTTTTAGGAGTTTTAGTTAAGTGGTTGGTCTTTATTATTGTCAAAGTATGAAACATGTGTGTTCTCATAGAACATGTAAAGCCATGCAAAGAACAATTAAAATGCATGTGTTTCTTCATTGATTCTATAGCATGTGCAAAATTTCTAAACAACTACAAGGCCAGCTAAAACCCATTCTGAACCCAATCTGCATATTGATACCTCAAAAAAGGGTGTAGAAATATTCAAAACAGAATAATTGGAGAAACCTTCATCAAACTTCAAAACAGAGATGGGAGGAAGATTTGGAAATAACTATTGATCACAAAATCTGTATCTCTACAATCTCCCATTTAAAATAACTTAAGATAAAAAATTACAGTGGTTTCAAACAAAAATAAATCATAGAAAACTGGACACAAATGACTACTAATGAATATTAAAAATTCGGACAGCTGCAGCTTCTATCAAGACTCGGCAGAAACTTTGAAACACTTGTTTATTAAGTGTCAGTTTACAAAAAGAAATTCATTTCTAGTCTTCAGGAATTTATAAACCAAAATACTGTTAATATCAATACATACTCGGCACCATCAGACATAATGTTTGGAAATAGAAAATTTGATAAAACCCTGAACAAAATTATTTGATATGGTAAAAAATTCCTTTACAATCAAAGATGTAGGTCTAGAATTCCTGTAATCTATGATTTCTGTCCAGTTTTATAAAGACAATATGACATTAAAAAATATATAGCAACAATAAATTCAAATTTAGAAAAGTTTGAAATGGAACGGAACAATTATGGTGTGTTGATAAATGCCATAGAAATAATTTTACTTAACTTTGATATTTATATATTGAATTTTTACAGTACGCTGCACTATATTTACAGTAAATATAATAAACAATCATCTGCCTCAGTGATTCAATACTGATTAACAATTGGAATAAAAATAATACACTTGACAACATAGCACGTTTTTGCAATCTTCTCCTAAAATGATATTTTTACTTCTTGTATCTTAAAGCTTATTTCTTCCTGACGGGGAGAATAAAACTATGAAAACCTGAGAGAAAAAATGACTTCTAAACAAAGGTTTTATTTTTGTTTGATCTGTCGCTTTTTAGATCTGGTTTGAATGTTTTAAACACTCACCTTTTTTCAAGTCCATCGCTGTGACCTCGTCCTACCTACGCTATTAACAAATGACAACTGCGGTGCGCAGCTCGTCATAGCCTTATCTTTAACCCTTTCACCGCCGTAGTCATCTTAATGCGCCGTTTAAAATAGTACAGTCCCGGATCTGAAACAGCCTTGTTTTTCAACAAATTTTAGACCCGTGTAAACAGTTTCGAAATATACCAATATATAATATCGTCTCTGTGGTTTATTACGCTAAAAAATTCCATCTGAAACTAGTCACAGCCGCCATGTTTTAATTTGGCGCCGAAAGGGTTAATAGCACGTGACAGAGGTCTTAAACATTTCCACGGTGTGAAACTGTGCTAACGTTAAGCTAAAACAACTGCTTTAAGTAACTTATTCCACTTACAATGACACAGTTTAGATTATAACTTTAACTCTTTCTTCTGAATATGATGGCACAACAGTGTCATGTGCGAAATGTATTTATATTGAAATATCTCGCTTTCCCGACTTAGTATCTCGCGGAACCGAATCAATAAATCACGTCCTTTACTTAGTATAACCGATATACAAAGCGATTTATTTCATTTGTTTATACGCGTCTGATGAAAACTTTCACAAAGCCGTTATGCCTGTTCACAAAATCACAATTATTTTGAATGTTTAGACAATAACGTATCGCAATTTAAATTTTAACCATTATTTTTTTAAACGTTTTCGTTATTGTTTTTAACGTTTTCGTCATAATTAAATACACACACTTGATATATTTTCACAATATCACAGGTCACTTAACTGCTATAAATCATCGTTCTATCTATGGGAGCAATTCAAGCTTCCAAAGCTATAAGTATATTGTGGTCACAACTAAATTTATAGCTCGTGGCTAATACTATTTTATTACTAAGACTTCATATCCCGTGGTACGGCCTATCGTTTCGTGGACAGGATTAATAAAAGTAAACACGGATATATCCAGCTGTCTGATAAATGCACATGTAGGCATCGATGTGTGACTTCTTACCCTTATAACGTTCAAACAGTGTATAACCAGATCAGTGGTAAGGTGATCAGGTGGGTGTGATTACAATTTTACTTTATTTTTCGCTTGTTTTGAACAAATTAGAACCATATCATTGTCTCTACTTCTAGCCTGTTGCATCTGTTGGGCCTATATTATTTTATCTACATGCTTAATAAAGAAAATAAGCGACTATTGATGTATTTGACCCTACCCAGATTGTCAGTCGGAAATTTAACTGCCACGGTAGAGGTGACATTTAATGAAATTCTACTATCGACAGGAAAGTATCGACGATACATCGATATATCGATTACAAGATAACAGTATAATTTTAGGCGACTTAATTTATTTATAGACACAACGATACATCTTTATAGAATTATTGAGTGGAAAGATGTACAATGTAACAGTTTTTAAGGCGTTTGCGGCAGTAAGGGTGATTTTTTTCTAAATAATGGATTTTGTTTCAACATTGTAATTTGAAAGACCATGTCAAAACATGATGAAATATGAAATTAAAAATTAAGGTTCACTGATATTTTTAAGATTTCATTGACTCTTTTCCATGTGACAATTAACCCTTTCCTACGGTTTAGAACCATATAGAGTCATTTACATTACACTCATAAAAACGATTGATTAAATGCAATGTGAAAAATGCATATGCATTTTTCACATTGCATTTAATTAATCAAGTAACAAGTAACAAATATTT
>JAULCE010041223.1:0-13580 GCA_032359355.1 Macoma nasuta | reverse complement strand
TGTCGGAGAAAATGGCGGACTCCGTCATCTCCGTCATCACAGGAATGACGTTAATAAGCGGCGATATCTGATTGGTTGAGCGTGTTGTCGGCGATCCGTCAATTAGGATTTGTTTCAATCCGAATTGGCCAGAATATATAATTGGTCACGTTTCCCAGAGTCTGTATACAACAAAAATAGTATGATGACCCATATTCGTAACAGTTTGCTTATTGCTACAAGTATTGTGTTTATAAATGTTAAAAACTACTACAAATTCTCAAGTTGTTCATATGGAAAATTGTATTTGAGCGCATATGTCTTTAAGGCATTTTGTCGTTTTCGGAAATTTGAATTAAGTTCGCAATATGGACGAGACTTCTATAATCATATTCGAAAACCCTATTTTACACACATCAACTTTTAATACGCTAAAACATGTTTGTTTTTATGAAAGGGTAGTGACCCGACATAAACTTGACTGCCTAGCGATACGAACTTAGGGGTGGGTAGCGAAACGACTACCGAAACTGTCAGGGTAGCGAAGCGTCCGTAAATATTGATAAGACTATGCTAATCATGTAACAGGGACTATCGGATTATGCAAACATACAGTAATAAATAACTGAGGTATATATATGTAAACTATTAAGCTGACATTAACTCTAAGCCCTACTTTCACGACGGCGGTTATTTTCGCAAACAACTTGGATTCAGATCAAACGCCAAGTACCTTGGCGTCTGATCCGGATCAAATGTGTTGGTAATTCAGGAAATTGTTTTACAAAATTTGAAGCACATGGATCAAGTAGGCGAAAGTTTAAACAGACGTCAAAATCGCTACGGACTATCTGGCAATCTATCATTGTAAATCGAATGTAGTCTGGTACATTGCGTTAAAGATGTGAAGGCTGTACGTGATTTCTTATACGCACCACGGTTAATATAAGATAATCGAATCACCAATTTTATGTATCCATCCGCATGTTTATTATAAACGTTGTCACTTGTTTACAAACATGACTTTGACGTCATCACGCTTGCATGTTGACGTCGTTATAAGATAACATGCATAACGGCGTTCTTGTAAATGTTATTAAAACTCGTTCTGGAAAATGTTATTAAACGTGTTTAATAACATTTTCCCGAACTCGTGTAATAAATCTTGATATCAATTGACAACTCATGCAAGATCAATTTATGTACACGCTTAATATATGGTATAATAAATGGTTACTTCTGATAATGTTCTTCCTGATCTTTGCTAAATGCTATAATTTAAGTGAAAAGCATATTGGATTCCATATCAGGACACACCGTTTAGTGGACCCGATACAGATACAAATACCATCAATGGCTACCAAAGTCGCCCAAGCATGCAAAGAAAAATAGTCCATTGTCTCAGGGATTGACTGTTAAAATAGTGCTAAAAGAGTCAGGGAGTGAACGTTTGAAATACATGTTGTATGATATGGCTGATCCGTAAAGTTGTTCAAAGCATGGTGCTATTTGAAAACAAGAGAGGCATGATGGTCCAGTATCGCTCACTTGCTTATCGGGTTACAAAAAAAATATATTGGAATTAATTTTTTTGATATAGATGTATATATGGGCAACTGGCCATCTTCCTGGCGGCCATGCATCTGACATATCATAAATGTTTTAACACCTATGCACCTAAGGATCATTTCTGTGAAAGTATTTTGAAATTGGACCAGTAGTCTTGGGGAAGAAGATTTTCAAAGTTTTCTATATAGCCATATAAGGGAAACTGGCCAAGCCCCTGGCAGCCATGTTTTTTGACATATCATAATTTGTTAAACAACTTTGGTAGAGGTCCACCCAAGGATCATTTCTATGAAATTAATTTGAAAACGGACTAGTAGTTTTGGAGAAGAATTTCAAAGTTTTCTATACAGCCATATAAGGAAAACTGGCAACGCCCATGAAGGCCACGTTGTTTGAGATACCATCATGCTTTGAACAAATTTAGTAGAGGTTCACCCAAGGATCACATCTGTGACATTAATTTGAAATAAGACCAGTCGTTTTGGAGAAGAAGATTTCAAAGTTTTCTATAAAGCCTTATAAGGTAAACTGGCCCCGCACCTCGAGTTCATGTTTTTTGACATTTCCTCATTTTTGAATAAATTTCGTAGAGGTACACACAAGGATCATTTCTGGGAAATTAATTTGAAATCGGACTAGTTGTTTTGGAGAAGATTTTCAAAGTGTTCTATACAGCCATACGAGGAAACATGTGTAATCTATATTAGTGGGTTTAAAATCGATTGAAGGCCGAAACTACAAAGACATTTCTGGTGTTAATGAAATTAAAGCAAAACATGTCTAAAATTGACTCACATGATTCGAAGAATGTCACCCAAAGAAAACTCTTTATTTAATGTAAAGGGAGGTAATCTGAAAATTGTAACATTTCAAACAATCAGTTCAAAGCCTGTAGACCACGGAAGATATCGAAAAAGTGGACTTAAATTGCTTAAAGCATGATAGTAAACCACTGTATTGAATTATGTTTTCAATCCTTGTTGAACGTTATGAAAACCAGGAACAACGTCAGTTTCCAGAAAAGGGTCGATAACCCAGCCATGAAGGAATATTTTGTCAAAGAAAAATGATCATTTAAAAGCTTGCTAAATCAAATATGTCAATACATATTCTTCAAGAAACTGGTATACACATTCATACAATATTTCGAATTTACAATAGTTGCGTTCTTTTTTCTTTAAGTATATTATTTAATCTGGTCAGTGGTTTCAGAGAAGATTTTCAAAGTTTTCTTTTGAGATATCATCATGAATAATGATATGTCAACAAACATGGCCGCAAGGAGCGGAGCAAGCTTTCCTTATACTGGTATAAAGAAAGCTTTAAAAAATCTCAAAACTACAAATCCGATTTCAAATTAATTTCACAGAAATGATCCTTGGGTGGACCTCTACTGAAGTTGTTCAAATAATAAGAACATGTCAAAAAGGATGGCCGCCAGGAAAGAGGCAATTTTTCCTTTTATGGCTTTATGGAACACTAAAAATCTCCAACACTACTGGTCCAATTTCGAAATTTCACAGAAATGATCCTTAGTTGGACTCCTTCCATAGTTGTTCAAAGAATAATATGTCAAAAACATGGCCTACAGGAAGGTGGCCAGTTGCCCATTTATACATCATTTTCACAAAGATTAATTGCAATGGTTCTCTTGTACCCCCTTTAAGCAGGTGAGCGATATTGAACTATCATGCTCCTCTTGCTTTCAAGTAGCACCATGCTTTGAACAAGTCCAATCAAGGATCATGTTTTAGGACAAATTTATGAGAATCACACAAGGATCATTACTGTGTCGGATCAGTCTTATCATAAAAAATGGTCCAGCCCCTGGCGGTCATGGTTTATGACATTTTTCTTTGAACAACTGTGGTAGAGGATAATTTCTGTGACATTTCTATGACATTGGACCAGTAGTAAAAAAGAAAATTGACAATGTTTTTCCCATAAAGCCATACATGTATAAGGCATCTCTGGTGGCCATGCTTTTCCTCATAGGATCATTGAATAAATTTGGTAGGGGGTCACATTAGGGTGATTTCTGGAAAACTTTCTTTAAACTGTAACAATGTTTTTTTTTTTTAGATTATTAAAGTATTTCAAAGGAGATGCTGTTTTAATAAAGAAAGCGCATACAAAACGAAAGGTATGCCTGACAAAGACAAATAACAAAAGCTCATCTGAGCAGGAAACCCAAAACAGCCGAACAAATGGTTCTACCAAAAAACTACGTATTTATTATTCGCGAAGCACCGTCAGAGAAAGAGGAATTTTGACTGCTCAAAAAGTAAAACAAGCAAGACCAGCTTGAACATGTTTGTCGACATTTGACTATGCAACTATTGCACCGATATTGTATGAGGTAGAGTTATTCTGATTAGTATCCACCCTTTACTCCGTAGAAGCGTCTTTGGCACCCTTGTAGCTGACATCTATTCCAAAATACTATGAAAGATGGAGTATGTGTTCATAAGAAGCAAACACTCCAGTTCCTTCAAAGTTTCAAAACAACTAAAAAATGACATTTAAATAATATTCATCCTTTTCAGTAAATTTTATCATTTTGGGATAAATCTAAGAGTAGCATACGAGATAATTGGTTAAACAAGGCAGAACTAGATACGAATTATACTGTTTTCAAATTTTCATTAAGCCTATCTTTTCCTGGCGGATCATATTTAAAGAGAACATACTTTGAAGAAACGGATAAGTGTACACGAATATAGTCGTATTTGAAGTTGGGATTTAAACTCACAACATAGAGATACGTCATATTAAAGCAATTTATTTTGTAAAGGTTATAACAGTAAATGTGCTACACGTCACATGCCGCAGCGGTGCACGATCTACTCCCATAGCATCCAATCAAAAGTGTCCAATGAGGGATCATTCACAGCGTTAGCGGGCAGACGCCCTTCCCCATTGACGCCGTTAACTTATAATCACTCGAATATGTATATAATTAGTATTTCTTTAAAGTCAATACATATAAAAAATTAAAAAATTATAACACCCTCAACAACACGCTCTCCAATGTATATCATCTTGTCAAAGAGTAGAAGAAAACTAATCTAGAAACAGGATTTTGATCTTGCCGGTTATCTGTGAAAATGTTAATTGTTTTGGCATAGAGTCTTGGTATATTTCATGTTGACACAACATTCAAAGTCCCATTTGAAGATCAAACATTTCCTTCATAATGTCACCTACACATTTATGACACCAAAGAAACAGTCAATTACGAAATGAGTTCCAGGTGGGCGCGTGTTTGTTTCCAAATCCATGATGGCGACGTAGCTAGTCCAACATTTCGTGACTACACCGACCAGGACACTTGGTGTTCTATCATTCGTCATCATCACCCCCATTGGACGTAACAGCAGGACGGAAGGACGAGTTCAGAGATTACTGTGAACCTCTAGTAGTCTGGTAATAAGGAGAAAGGGAAAATCCACGAACCTACAAGTCGAGAAAGACATTTTTAAGTAACATAATATGTGACACTCCGTGGAGAGTCTTTACTTTAAAGATGTTTTGTAAGCTTCGTCCATTTTACAGGAAAAGTTTTCATTGCAAACCCAAAGCAAGAAGCATGAAGAGAAAAACAAGCAATTCTCAATTATTATTGGAAAGACAGAAATGTGCATTGAAATAACAATATAATTATCAGAAAGTAAAGTTCCACACATGTTAGCAAAACTATATATCATCAGCTATTTAAAATACTGACCTAACATATAAAGATACACTGCTTAATAGAATTAAGTTGATAAAGCAGTATTTGTGGAGAGAATAAAATTAAATTTAGTATAAATACAGCAATCACAATAGGAAGAGCAACGTATTGATGATGATCTCAGTCACACTTTTTCAGATACAACTGTTGAATTAAGAAAAGTTTGGCTTAAGATCAGACATCGAAAGATGGAACCAAGTACTTTGAAGCATGTATTTTGGTTTGAATAATCATCATGTTAAATCAAACAGTAAAGGAATATTAAAAAAGCAATTTTGCTTTTGATAAGACATTGAAATATTCTAGCTCTGACCTAGAAGCATAGTGCCTTGAAGCATTCACTTTTATTTGAAAGCATTGTTAAATAAAACGGGACATGAAGATTATTAATATCTAATTTAAATGTTTCCTAATAATGAACAGAGAAATAATACGAGAACCTAGGAACAAAGATTGAGTGACATAATTATGCAATGAAGAAATTATCTCAAAATTAGTGTTGAGTGTATTGAAACAGGCATATCGAAAACGCCATGCAAAAAACAATATCAATCAGATGGAAGATGATGCTTTGCAAAGGGGTTTGATACTATGACAATAGGAAAGCAACTTGTAAATATGCTCTGGTAGAAGCCTAACTGATAAAAATGTGTTTTAGTTTTAATGGTATCAACAAACACAATCTGAACGATGTCAGCCCACTCAAGCCATCGATGGGTCAAGGCATATCTCGTTATCAGGTCTGCACCAACAATTACACACATTTAAATTTGAGGCAATTTTCAAGCACACTACCTTCAGCTCTTTGAAAACAGAGAACTTTAAAGGGATTGGAGACAAAGAGAGAAAAATATTGGGCTTAGAAATTAATTTCCACCACTCAGTTTCTCATTTATTCTACCTAAGGAGATCTGTAAGACACATGGCTTTTCCGGATGGTACGGAAAGATCCCTAATTGTATAACACAGGTATAACTGTATAATTGTATCACGCAGGTAACAAGAGCTCCGCCATGCGGGGCAAAGTGCGCGCACACCGTCAAGTCATGGTAGAAAAGTGTGGAATTTATGTCGTTTACGTAAAACATGTCACTGCACGATTGCAATATGTCGAAATTAAAGATTTAAGTAAAGTAAAGCTGTGTAATCTGACAAAGGGAAATGATATATTTGTAAAAAATGTGTAACTGCAGAAAAAATAATTGAACCGGACCCAAACTTAACAGGATTCTTTCCTGTATGATAATAAAGGTAATCGTGAAGTTTGGTTGGCCTACGTCAAGCAGAAGTGAAGTGACACTTTTTCAATATTCTAAGTCCATAAAGGGGCGTAACTGCGGAAAAAATAATCAAACCGGACCTAAAATCGATAGGGTTCTTCCCTATATGCTAAAAAAGCTTTTCCTAAAGATTGGTTGGCCTAGCAGAACTAAAGTTATCGTCCGGAAACGAGCCGGACGGACGGACGTACGTACGGAGACAGGCAGACAGGCATGCAGGCACAGACATCGCTATACCATATTACGTTCCAACGGGTTTAAAACGAAAACCATCAAGAGCTGTCTGTAAGACAGCAAGCTTGACAAGCTAGAGTTATAGGACATTTCCTGCAAGGTCATGATAAGTGTGGGAAGTTTCAATTCAAAAGCATATATAGTTTCTGAGAATAGGCCTTTCATGCAAAATTTTAACCAGATTTTCCAAGTCCAGAAGGACACTTCCTATTATCAAACTATTAAACAAAATGTAAAGATTACGTTAAATCTAGTTCTTTTTTCACCAAAGTGCTTCAAATGAAGCAGCAAACAGATCGTCGTTTGAAGTTTTATTGTTTACTTTCTGATAGTATAGACCTTTCAATTTAAGATAATTTTGTTTATGGTAATTAGTATTACAAATCAGGCATACGTTGAAAATAAGAGGTAACAAAGAAACGGGCGAGTATAAAACCATGCGGAAAAGGTATAATTCAGCTGTGCTTAATCATCTTCGTTTCCACTACCACCACATAAATTACCTTTAACTACGATATGATGTCTGTTGGTAACTGTTTACATCAAAGCTTGCTGAAAGTAGGAATGGAAATACATTTATAATTGCCTATATTGTAAAAGTGTCATGAAAAATATATAGGAAATCTTATTTTTATCTTTATGCTCACTTTATTTCTGTAGTCATTGAATCTATATACAGACAGACATTGTCACAAAAACTATGTGCTTATCCTCTTATATGTACTTTTTTTTAAGAAACTTCAAAACAAATAATTCAGTAAATAGTGCTTGTTAGTGCTCGGGTCATATACATACACTTGAGCTGCTCACGCTAGTGTGGCTTATAGATACAGAGCTCCGGTTCTTGGCACGAAGTTTCTGAACAGCATTTTCAGAGGAATCAGCGCGTTCCTCGGCATCCTCCAGTTCGGTCTGGACTTTGCGGTATTTGGCGAGGTTGATCGCGGCAACTTCCTCCTGAAGGATAAAAGCATATTTCAATGAGAGTGGTTCATTTATAAGACAGGCAGTTGCTTGTGATGTACATATACAGTAGCTCCTTAACCCTTTACCTATTGTAATATATTATAAACTCATCCCCAATGACAGCATATGACGAAACGGAAAAATGTCTAATAGCAAAAAAGCGTATTTTAAATGTTTTTGAATATTGTGAGCAAATGCTCGATTTTCCACTATGTTTTCAAAGGTCATGTACTACAGAGGGGTGAAAGGCGTTTCAATGATGTAAAGGGTTTACGTAATGCAGTATTGTTAAACATTTAGATTAATAAACTGCAGTATAACGACGTGGAATTACGAACTCTCAGAATACAGAAAGCTCTACCTTTCTCTAAATGGCCAATCACTTATTGATAATAAAAAAGTAATACCAAAATAATGCACACAGTTATATGGTTCTTCAACCATGTCTTTCTTCTAGCTAAATTGTTCTGAGGTACAATTTTATAACCTTTACATCTTTGGTCTCATGAAGAAGAAATCACATTTGGCAAATAAAATACAGTACTTCATCAGATGAGGCCGTTCATACAAGGCTAGAAAGAACATGACAGGTGCATCAAGAATAAATAAGTATCATCATAATGCAAACACCCACAGTTGCATCTAGGATAAAAAAAAAATAGGGGTGAATTTTGTCGAATATTGATGAGAAATTGTTTTTCTCCTGCCTGACAGAGTAGCAGTTCTTGTGCATTGCTTTTCCACTCGCAGCATCAACATTTACCCTCAGAATAATGCACAGGGGGGTTTAACTCAAAATTACCCTTGACATAACTACAGCTCTTAGACACTGCACTTCCCCCTCTCTCTGTCCTCCACGAACATATGAAATTTCAATTGAATATCTACACTATTTATGGAGTTATGCTCAAGACAAGAAACATGAACTAAGGGGAATTACTCCCTAAATATTGCAGAATTACGATTATTGTACAATGCACTCTACCCTCATATGAATTTCAGTTAAATTCCAAAACCTCGGGAGTTATACCTTGGACAAAAAAATAAACAAAGGGGAGTGGTGGTAGACGGAATTACAGTTCATGTACACTTCATTTTCCTTAAACTGTCCTCTATCATTTTTATCTAATTTTATTGACATCTTGGATATTTCAAGAGTTATGTTCCAGACAAGAAAAACGAACAGAGGTAACAACTCCATTAAAATAGGAAACAAAGAAACATTTATTTTACACTGCACTTCCTATCAAAGCTGTCTAGTCACATATTAAACTTCAGCTGACCATCTACAATACTTTCATAGCAAGTCCAGACCGAATTTGACAATCTAGGACCGACTTCATAAAAATTATCAGAAATTCAATCCGGAAATTTGTCTGAAAACGACCATGATGACTGTGTTTCTTATAACGAAAATTCTGTCGCAGCTTACTTTGTACTGTACTTCCTGATAACACCAATAAATGTGTCAGGAGATAAAATAGTGACTGGGTGTCAACCGTCTATATCACACGACTGTACTTCTCGAACAATATACCTCTGCAGAGTAAGCCAAATGTGAAGCGATGCACTTGGTTATATATATTTCATTGCCAACACACTTTTATCTTTAAAGTGCATTATTAAAATGATTAAGTTAATTGCTCGGAGAAAATGTACAAACTATCTCAACAAAGATCGACACTTCAAACCACGACATTCAACGATACAATATAGTGGTTGTCATTCATGTTTGTGTAGATGACAGATATAAAAAATGGTATGAGTAAGCATCTACCTCGGAAAATATCCCCAACAAACACAATTTTATCAATAAAGTATCAGATTTAAAATTATTTCTCACATATGTTGTCGTAATATGACGTTGACCAAAACATGTCAACCTACAGTAATTTGTGGAGGAAATTGTCAGGATCAGGCTGAAAAGACGGGATCCGATTATTAAATGGATGGTTTTCCTAAGTGCATTGATATACAATGTTTATATCAATCGAAAAGTGTAAACTAGGTTTGATATTTCTTTATTTCATTCATTTGACAGTACAGTCCCGAACATATTTATATATCTTATTAAATCCAAAGTACCGGATCCTGGCATTGCGCCCCCACCTAAGCATTGTTTAAGTCGTCTGGATGTTGCATGATATTTTTTTATTCGATTTGCGTTGTTTTTAAATTCTCTTTTTATTATTTTCGTAAATATTCTTAAGCATTCGAATACGATATCGTATTAATTTAGATCTATGTATTTCAAAATTTCTAGACCTATGCTTTCAGATGTAAGTCCGTTACAAGCAATTATAAACGCCAGTGCTGACAAACTGGTGACTGGAATAGGTCAGTTCATAGAGGAGCTAAAATGTACCTTGCTTTTGTAATGGAGTGGGAAATGTAAATGTGATTGTATATATAATTACGAATTTTGCTGTTTCCCGTAAATAAAGAAGTATTATTGTTGTTAATATTCTTTACAATATTCAAGCAATATTGAACGCCAGAGCTAAAAAATTGTTGTGGAAAATGTAAATGTGTTGTATATAAAATTACGGATTTTGCTGTTTCCCGTAAATAAGTAAATAAACTTTCGCACATAGTGAATTCATTAATTGGAGTGACTTACAGCCTCCTCAACTTGGCGCTTGTATGTCTTGATCTTGCCCTGGAGTTTATCGATGAGGTCCTGGAGACGTTCCTGGTTCTTCCTGTCTTCATCGACCTGGAATGCGAGTTCCTTGAGACGACGGTCGGCCTTGCCCATATTCTTCTGGGTGTCAGAGAGGCGCCTCTGCTCTCCCTCGAGTTCACCTTCGAGTTCGCGTACCTGGAAACGATATAATGGGTAAATTAAGATTGTCAAGTGGATGTAGTACATTACATATTTGTTCAAATAGTCATGATCTGGATCATGTTCTTAATAAAAGTTTACAAGTAAGATATTACACATTCTACGGCGTGATAGTGGTGTATATACGTGGGGTAAAAAATAACTGATTTAGCGAGTTAAAAAAAATCTAACATTCGTACTCATAGAATGCTGAAAACTAGTTTCGCAATTTTTTAATTCTATGAGCAAGCATGTAAGAACCTTAATGTATTTTTAATTTATAAGCAAAATAATGTCAGCTACTGCCAATAAATTGGTCAATAAATAAATAGCGAGAATGACTGCATTAACGTATGAAGGAACTAAATAATATTTATGAACATGCACATTTTTATGTACCTAAACAATTCAAACAAAATAAAAGTGTGTACGCATTTATTGTTGCTTAGCAACCAAAGAACGTTAGGGTTTTATGCTTGGTCACAACCAAGTAACTGTTACTATGATAACAGTGATATTAAGATGTCTACAAACATAGTAAAGAAATGAAGACGGATATATTTCTTAAAATTTCTTTTGAACAGGTAAAGCCTCAATAATTTACTATTTCAAACTTTCAAACAAGGATACAGGTATGACAAACTTCGTAAAACCTTCTCTAAATTCTATTTTCGAAATATCTCTCTCATTAGCAAGTATAAATGTAATTAAATGGCGCTTATGCGTCAATGTATTTCACAACCGGAGTTTTATGGTGATGTGATTTACAAGCTTCGGAAAATAGCTGGACATATCCATTGACACACTTTGTTTATAAATCGTATTAAAAAGCATTCAGAAGGGTTTAGATTCATCAATATTACAACGCACTGCATGTTTGGTGTTCAACCCTTTTAAAGTTTGTCATCACGCTTCCCCCTTCGCTTCTGCACACGCCAGTAAGGTCATAATATTCTATGAAGACTATTTTGAAGGCCGGAAACGGAAAAAGTATGTCGGAAATAGGTATTGTGCATGTTCTGTCGTTCTGTTCTATATTTATTATGACTACTGACAAGTCATGGTGTACATTAATGATTGGTGAAAACAGTCAATGAATTTTAATACTTCTATGTTTTACATATATTTTACAATTGGATTTTATATCACTGATGTTGTGGAGTAGTTGGACGAGGATACCGTTTATTTACACGGTACGTCTGATGGGGTGATGATGGGATAAGAGTGAGGCTGGGCGTCTCTAAATCGGTTTTAACGCCCAGTGGCCATGGACTCTGTGCCTTATATATGTTGTCTATGTTTGGTCTCACGTGTATGTGTGTGTGTGAGTGAGAGAGTGTGTGCGGGTGTGCGTGTGTTGAGAAAGTTCTTGTTTTTGTCCTGTTCGTTTGTTATGTGTGTGGTATGTCCTGCTGGACCTTATCTACCAGTGATTTATTTACAAGTTGTTTGTTATACCATTCTTATTTATCAAATCAATCCAGAATCAATAATCGTGTTATCCGCATTGTCAGTGTTTCATTCCGTTTTTCATACATGCACAACAAAATGGTCAGGAGTGACGCTCATGTTTCATCGAATGGTTAGAACGGTCGCTTTATTACCAAAACACAAAGACTCGTAAGTCAATGATTCGACAAAACGAGGCTTAATTGCAAACAATATGTTCCGTTTCTAAATCACAAAAAATATAGGCAAAACGAGCCAACTGTACTCTAGTAAAACTGTGAGTTTTTGTTAAAGGCGTTTGCGGCAGTTACAAATATCGGCTCTCGCAAGAGTTACGCTACAACGGTGTACGAGCGGATCATACATGTATACATTGTTTTAAATAGTTTGTAAAACTATTTACTTGTTAGGTGATAGATTCATTGCATTTAATTTATCGCTTATGAGTGTTATGATAAATGGCTCTATATGGGTCTAAACCGTAGAAAAATGTGAATTTGGTCACTAGAAAATAGTCAATAAAATCTATTTTTTAGAAAAAAACACACTTACCGCCGCAAACGTCTTTTAAAATGACTTGCGAACATTAGGATATAAAACAAACGAAAATGATCATCAATAACGGAAGCGTAGGGGCTACATGTGTAGGTTATTCATATTTAGTATCACGACATAATTATGTATTGGCCGCGAATAAGTTATGAGATGGCAATTTGGTAATTACTTACTTTTTTGTGGCCACGATGTAGTAAAAGTGTTGTCACGACTTGGTATAACGAGCAAAAGTCTGAGTATCTAGTAACTTCGACTAAGTATGTCTTGGCCTAAAGTTAATCATGGCTACGATTTGCCCCCCCCACCCTAGGCATAGTAAAGGTCTAGTCACGACCAAGTAACTCCCTAAGTTTGTTCATGGCCACGACCTTTTCTCTACGATTGAGTTACAATGTGGTCACCTCCTGGTATTTCGTGTCTACGCCCAAGTATCTTGTGACCACGACTTAGTAGCTTATGGTCAGGCCTTAGTTTTATCATGGCAATGACTTAATAGATAGAGAGAGAGAGAGAGAGAGAGAGAGAGAGAGAGAGAGAGAGAGAGAGTAGATTCTCTGTACTGTATTATACTATGAAACTTAAATGAAGCTGTGATATAAAGTTGGGTCTTTGACCTGCGCAGTAGTCTTTGAGACAGGAATAACCAGCTTTATAGAGCTCAGACAGAAACAATGACAGATTGTGTGTCAGAGATATTGTTTTTTTTTTGTCATACTTTAGTGACAGTAAGTCGAAGATATATAGAAGTGTGATATAAAATGTATCATTTCAAGCATCATATATATATAAATCACAAATTCATTTCACGTATGATTTGCACAGTTAACATAACGTCGGTGTTCTTCGAAAACCTCGTATCTGCCTCAGTGATACATTGGTAGTTACATCGGTGTTCTTCTTTTTTTCAAAAACGCCACATACGTGGTTTTAGAAGAACACCGACCATTTCTTCTAAAATCACGTATATTCCATTGGCCAAAATAGCACATAC
>JAULCE010041112.1:0-13585 GCA_032359355.1 Macoma nasuta | reverse complement strand
TACAATGGTCCGTATCGAAACTCCGCCCTGTCATGACAATAAATCTCGACAATATGTCACATCCAGGGGTACTGTAAGACATACCAGTTCTGCGCAAATAATATCTTGGGTTGCGCCAAATTATACGTGTTGCCTTGTATATTTTTAATTGTGCTATGGCATGTTCCACAATAATACGACACGTGATTAAGTATGTATTACAGTTCTCGCACCTTTCCCTGTCTCATCCTCGTCGCAGGGCTACTTGGGTTGTCGTATAAGGGGTAATTATTGGGTACCTGTTGGGGTATATCTTCTCTCCAAGGCGACATCACTTAGGAGGAAACACATGATCTGTTCAATGGCCGGTCGATATATCTCTAATGGACTTTGTGCGAGAAAACAAGATCCTGAATCCGATTGAATTGCTTTACTCAATAATTTTATAAACTTTACGGAAAAACTAGAAGTATTTTGCCTGGCCTTATATTATTTATCACAGACACTTTGAAATGACCCCCGCCTATAGTACGACGTCCACTGTCCGCTGTCCGAATCCGCTGAAGGCAACAATGTATAATAGCAGCCACGTGTATGCATAGAAACACTAATGTTTAAACTTTAGATAAGGACTCAAATAGCTGTCATTGTTATGTTTTTTTTTGGTTCAACTTGATGTTTCAAAAATGTTTTGACAGATGTCGACGAACGTTCGGATAGGCGGCAATATCTGTGTGATCGACAACGATCGCCTGAATATTCAAACAAATTAACATATTTTGCTCCAAATAAGTGAACATAAAATTGACAAGTATTGCATTTGAGCAATTTATGGATCAAATATATTCATGTTAAACCGTTTTTACTGTTTTACTGGAAACCGTTTGACCTTTTTTGCAAGATGAAACAATATAGCGGTCAACAACTGGCCATGGCTAAAATACGAACCACGTTGAAAATCGTATATCACAGAATGATTGTTTTGAAACCGTTCTACTGTATATAACAACTGACTATGAATTTTGACTATGGTGACCTTGAACTTTGACCTACTAACCTCACAATACAGAGGGACTATTGGCTTGTCATGGCTCATCACAACTTCACGCCTAGTTTGTCATTCGTTTGTATATCATAATATATTGAAATGAAACCGATTCACTATGAATTACAACGGTGACCTTGACCTTTGACCTACTGACCTACTGACCAACTAACTTCAAAATCAATAAGGATTATTTCTTGATCATTACTCAGCTACGGAACGAACTTCAGCTTCGAGTGTCAACACGTAATCATTTGGGCGGAACCTGTCAGCTTACTAACGAGCCAACAGACTGACGGACCAACGGACCGACGGAAAGAAATACATATAGAAAAACAACCAATCGACCGACTGACTGACCGACAAAACAGTGTGTCGCTTCTATGATCTTTAAGTGGCATAATTATTGTAAATATATACCAAACCAGTTCTAAACCAGTTAATGCAGTGAATTGTTACTTATATATTGAGTCAATTTCTTCTTGAAATATAGCTGTTTTCAAGTTAGGAGGTTGGGTGACAATTAGACCAATATTCTAAATGAAAAACCTCAAACGTGAATAATACTTTGCTGTAGGATTTCATTACTAAATAAGCTCAGAAAAATGTATTTCGTTATGAAATATTTCAATCAGAAAAATCTGCAAAAATGAAACATTTTCATTTTATTGCAACTAAACGTGAGAGTAATTTAATAACGCTTTGCTATGCATCAGCACTAAGTAACGAGCGTCTAAAACTTTCAAATTTTTAACGCAAATGCTAAACTTTACCATCTTTATACAAAGCAAGTACCGCAGACTTCATTCACGTCAAAATACAAGATTCTATGTTTAAAAATTACAGTAAAACACGAGATTTAAAAATCGTATTATATTCGGCCTTTCGCAAGTAAGTAATCAAAACACAACAACTCGTTTTAGGGTGGGTCTAATAAATGGCCAAATAAACATAGACGGCTGTGGAATCTGCACTGCTATCATAGATTTTCTGGTACTAGACATATATACCCTTCAAAGAAAAGTATTTAGAAATTGCGCCCTCGATTTGTACCCGTGACAGAAATTTCAGGGTTTGGCTCAATGCCTATATGCCTGATTAGCTCTAATAAGCATCGAGGTGCTTATCATACCATGACCTATATTTGTATAATAAGGAATAGTTTGCTCGGACGGCTCTTAATATTCTACATCGACACTAGGAACACCAGAACAATTTATAATAGTTACATAGAGGCAATGTCTGTGTAGAAGATGTCTAAAGATAGACTAGTAAAAGTACACAAATGTACGACAGAGCCATATGAACCGGCTAAATCGTGATATTTTGTCATTTCATTGCAAATGTTTCTAACGGTAAAGTAATCCGAGTCTTCTCTGTCCCTAAACCAGCCCTTTTTACGATTTTTGATTTTTCATGTTGCTGGTTAGGGTTAACCCTAACCAGCAACATGAAATATCAAAACTCATAAAACGGGCTGGTTTAGGGACAGAGAAGACTTGGATTACGTTTTATATATCATCATTTCTTTAACAACATTTGTAGTGAGTCAACATAAGATCATGTCTGTGAAATTATATTGAAATCGGACCAGTAATATTTGACAGAACAGAACAGGACACAGACCCTGCCCAGGGTGGCCATGATTTTGTACAGTAAACCCCACTAATCGGGCCACTGAATGAAGAAGCTTGGAGGTCCATAGAGACAGGTGGTAGTTTAAAACAGGACAAGTTATGAAGAAAGCTCCCATATGAGCTTTCTGCATGACTTGTCCTGCATTAAATTACCCGTCTATACGGCTGTTCATATGGGCTATTTTAAGTGGTCGCACTAGAGGGGTTTACTGTACATATCATTTAATGACACACATTGGAAAATGGCCACTCAATGATAATTTTTAAATCTGAAGCAGAAGAACATATTCAGTTTTCAATAGAGACATATTAGGTAAACTAGCTCCGCCCCCTAGCTGCCACTTGTTTTCACATATCATTTCTTGAACAATTTTGGGAGAGGCGCAAACAATGATCATTTCTCTGAATATACAAGGAATGTTCCAGCCAGTATTTATCAAGTTGTTTCAGAGGATATGTTGTTGACGGACATGTAATGTATCCACATACAATGCTTATGAGCAACTGCCAGGCAGATTCCAATCAGAAAAGCTCACAAGGCCATACAACTAATAAAATCATGAAACAAACAATAGATTTTTTTTTTATTTAATCAAATAATAAATTTATATGTAAATAGTAAATTTAACACTTGTTTGGTGACACCAAAAGTAACAAAGACATATCAGATAAAATAATATTCAAGATACACTCTTAGGTGAGCCCACTTAGAGACACAGTCATAAAGGGAGTACATGTAAAGGTAAAATATGCCCCCCTGGTGAGAAGGTTCAAGGATACAAGAAAACCACATTGAGATCCTTGTGAACATTGTCTTATAATTCAAAGGGACATAACTCCATTATCATGAATATTTTAATTGTAGTAATTGGTCATGCAGTTAGCTGCCCTAGTTGTGATGAAATATTTTGTTAAATTGATGAAAAATAAAACCCAATGATATTGGATTTATGACCAACGTTTAACCAATTACTCCACGGAAGCACCTTTTGGCGGCTCTGTAGCAGATAATTGGAAAACTTGTAGGAAATGAAGCATTAAGTGGTAAAGAGCAAAATTTAATGCTCCATTTCCTACATTATTTTCAAAAGTTCCAACACAGAACTCTCCATTTGCCTAGATATTCATCAGATCTTTGCGGATAAGTTTCTAGCAGACTTATGACAATATTAAACACTTTTCCTGCCGTTAACTCGTAGCCCGCCACTAAAATTGCCATCTGCAAATTTTGTCATCTGCTTCATTTTTAAATGTTGTTGGATTTACTTAACAATTGGTGATCCGGATCCAAGCTGTTTGAAAAATCACCACAGTTGTGAATGGCGGGCTAAGGGTAAAGTTTGCTTACGTTTAAATTCTTGACTGTTCGACTGGTTATGCTTCAAATAAAGTGGAACTGTTGTCTGAGTGTCAAACTGCTTTGATATGGATCCAAGGCAGAGTACTTTGACATGTGATCAAGTTCCAAGTCATATGAAGGCTTATTTCTATTACCCAAATTGGCAGGATAATGGTTAACTCTTATCCTGCTACCCATGACTGAGATGAAAATTGCAAACAACTTGAATTCAGATCAGATGCCGAGTTACTCGGCATCTGATCTGGATTCAAGTTGTTTGCAATTGTCATATCATCAAAGCTATTAAACACTTGTGGCAATAGTTTCTTCAAATTTTAAGATAATTAGATTGATACTCATTTATAAAAGCAGATGACAATTTTAGCAGGGGACAATGTGCTAAGGCTATGCCACTATATTCCTTCACAATAATTGATGTATTTTCATGGAATCCCTGAGTGATCATAAATGTGTTTTTTCCCCAAAACTCCAATTTCATTTAATATCAAATGCTTTTGGCAATATTGTAGTGACATTTTATAGCAGAAACATTTGGCAATATTGCATTTTAATATTTTTTTCTTTCTATGGACGACAACGATCATCACATATTCGTGCCACCTGTTACCTACGACCACATTATCCGAGCGTCTTTTCACGCGAGAAGTGGGCGGGATTTAAGGCGCTTGCAACTTTCGTGGACAAAAGAATGATTGGTCAACAGATTAAGCGAGGAAGTGAAAAGTGGCGGATTGGATTTGCCCTGAGCGGCTCATTTGTTCAAACAAGAAGTGTGGTTTTGGAACGAAGAATGACACAATATGTGTGAATCTTCTTGTTTATTTTTATAAGTCTCAACTGACACTCATTCACGGGTTTTCTTTCGCCTTTCAGAGAGTGTGTGAATGAATTAATTTATCCACAGCACCTTAATAAACGTCGTTTTCTTCGCTCGGTATTCAATCTTCAGGCGTTTATGAGACATTAAGCAGTTTATGTACTGTCAAATTCGATTTAATTGCCGTTTAGCAGGTGGATCGAGCTTTAACGTGACTACTGGGGTGAGAAATAAATAAATGTTCGGATACTCGCTGAAAGATGAGACGCTTTAAATGCAACTACATGCTTAAGTGAAAAGACAATTTTACTTGCTGTGTACTTTTTCAACTATTGCGCTCTTTAGAGAAACGATTCTTCAGGTGCACCCGCGGCAAAGCTGTTGAATTGTATGCAAACTTATTAAGAAAAAAAAATCGTCACGGGCGTTATTTTGTTTTCAATAAATAAGTGAAATAAATGGATTGGAATGGAGAAAACTGCAAATAAAGATTTTGACACTCGGAGAACTAGCTGTTGAGTTGTTCAACCTGGGACTGAAAGCAGTGAGACAAAACCTGTGTTCAAACGCCGTTAAGCTGCAGTGAGATACTTGTGGGAGTGGAACGTGAAACCTGGACAGCTGAAGCACGAGCAGCGATGAGTGTGGGCAGTCCGGTACCCGGCGTCCCTAGGGATATAAACGGGAACGACCTGGACGCCGACGACAAGGCGACACAGATGGAAGACAGAGGTGGGTATAAGAGATATACGGATAAACCCCTATAATGCGACTACTTAAAATAACCCATATTGGTAGCATTAGAGACAGGTGGTAGCTTAATATAGATCGAGCGTAATGCAGAAACAGGACTTTTCTGCATTACTTCTGGAGCACATCAAGCTACCGTCTGACTTAAGGGATCTCCGTAGGCCGCACGAGAAAGGTTTTACTGTATAATTTACTGTCATGGGCGGTCATAAAATAAGATATCAAAGTGATTTTTAATGACAAGTGGACGCTTAATGCAGGACGGAAGTAATGCAGATCTATACATCGAATTAGAGAATACATGAATTACATTCTGTACAAAAAAATGCTAATTATGGTGTAGAGCATTATAATTCGTATTCATAGAATGCAATGCATGATGATTGCAGCACAATAGAGCATGTGGGTATATGTAAATGCTAGAAATAATTGAATGAATGCATGTCATGCTACTTGTGTGTAACAATCTTAAGAATATGATATTATGTAATGTTTTTACAAATTGTCGTCGGATCACACTGCTTGCTTATTTCCGAAAAGTAATGACAGTGTTCAATATAGGCTTGCGTAAATAATACAGTTTTTGACAAAAATTAGATATTCCTTTACCAAACCCTATTGTTCGATCACTCGTTAGAATCGTCTTGTCGTCTTGAAAGGCGATTCTAACGAGTGATCACTCCATTGGGTTTGGTGAAGAAGTAAGATTTCAGCATTTTAAATACCCACGTTATCTGGAGCACTGTTAATGGTTTCTTTATTGTAAATATTTTCATTTTGAACGAAATGAAAAGACCGAATGAATTTGTTTCCTTGATTAATTTCCCGCTCTTGTCTTAATCCTTAATCCGCTGCTTAAAGTGCCGTCTGCTTCATTTTCTAAACGTGTCCGATTTACTTCAAATTGGGTGAAAATAATGCTTTAGCGTCAAACAGTTGGGATCTGGTTCAGTCGAATCGTCTCTGAGCTGGATCAAAGCTGTTTTCATTTATCACTACAGTTGTGAATAGGGATCATGTCTTTAATAGAACACTCTAAAATATATCCTCCCAAGGTAAGTTTATATATACAGTCAAATCTCTATAATTCAAAGTTGTGGGGAGTACTTTTACAAGCCCGAATCACTCGTATTGCGAATGAATCGCACTTCGGCTGTTTCCGACTTGTAAAAATGGCACAACAACCATGATATGAGCACAGAGAGCAATAAAAAAAATGTTCAGCTAATATATTCGTCTCATCATGAATTCGATTTATCCGAGTTCGAATAATCGAGGTTCGATTGTAAATCAATATCCCTGCTAGGGGTTTCTATGTTATTTCCATATTTTCTCGGAAATAGATGGCTATTCCATAGAATCTTCTACATAATAACTCTTGAAAAGGGCCAAGAGGCCGAATGTTTGATAAAAGAGTTATATACAGTGTTGTTGTTCAATAGAAAAGTTAATTCGAGTAATGCAAATGATACAACCTACAATTATGATATGTTTGTTAACAAATCATTTATGTATTTCCTCTCCAACGGATGTGAGTTTTAAATATAAAAGCATGAGCAAAATTTGTGTTTAAGTAAAACCTTAGCAGGTGATTCTGCTCATCCGTTTTACTTACCTTGTTGTCAATGATATTCAAAAGATCAAGAATAGACTCTTGACGATAGTTAAATGTTATCGCATGCACCATATGGTTTTATTATCAAGATATACGCCAACATAACATATAGGACTACTTATATAGAGGACTTTTCAGTGCACATCGTCATATACCTAAAGTCATGCTCGAGTCATGCACAGTAGAACCTGTTTTCAACGACCACTTAAAGAAGAATCATAGTGATTTCTAAAGACAGGTGACAGCTTCTTGCAGCACAGAAGTAATGAAGAAAGCTCATTGTAGAGCTTTCTACATTACTTCTGTGCTGCATGTAGCATCTAAATGGGCACCAATGCACGTCCTTTGAGTGGAAACAGTGTAGACCCGACTGGACCAGCGAACACGATATATTTCTGAATTATAGTCTACACAGTTATACTCCCTTAATAGTGAAATATATAAACTACTGTCAATCTATACAGGGTATATGCGGATAATGGTCTGGGTGTACAGTGGTCGATAAACTAAAGAACAGAATAATCCATCACCTCACATACTATTATTAGATTTCATTCACAACGAAATAATCTAATGAAAAGGATGTATATTTAGGCAAATCGAAAATGACTATTTTTTATTGTTTTAACATGTTTGAAGTAAATCGAGCATTTGCTCGTTACGTCAATTTCCTGCTTTTTTAATAGTCGTCTGCTACAGCCACATCAAAAGGTTTAAGTGTAAGGAGTGACTTCCATTGGAACCTTCTACATTGCTTTCAACCTGCATAAAGCTGCTACGTGTCTTTACCGTACTTATTTACCAAACGACGATCATAATGTAGATCAGATGTCGAGAACCTATTGCAAAAATATTAGACAATAACCCGAGGCATGTACGGCACGGATTGACGGAAAACTACTGGCATTTTTAAATGTTCTAGGCTGTTAACTGTCAAGTGTTTGAAGTATCGTCTGCTCAAATTGTCGTCTGATTACTTGTTTAAAACATCATCATATTTATTCAAAAGTTGGCGAAACCGTTGCCTGAATGTCAAATATCTTGCATCCTGATCAGTTACCGAGTTACTCCGCGTCTTGTCAGGATTCATATTGTTTGTCTAGTCGTGAAAGGTGTTTTAACCCCTTCATTGTCGGAAGCAATTATGTGCATGCGCACTATTTCGTTTGCTTCATTTTCAAACTTCACATATTAACCTTATGTTTGGCATAAATATTGGCCGAGTGTCAAACAGCTTGGATCCGGATGAGACGCCGAGTTACTTGGCGTCTCATCCGGATCTAAGCTGTTTGCATATGACACTATGGTTCGGGGTAAGCAGTGAAGGGGTTAACCCCCACAGATATGGTTTTGATGACTGTGAGAGATGACCACTGAACACATTGTTATGAAAAGCGTTTTCCTTTCTCCTAGTTAATCTTCCTTTTCATCATATACGTTCAAGAAGTCTAAGTATAGCGTAAGGTGTAAAGTGTTAAGTTTTATGAAAACAGAATTTTAACATTGTACAGTGTACATTCATATGGGTATTGTCTTATCGGCAAGGTCATCAGGGCATCACGGTTCTTCAGGCTATTTATCGCCACCTGTTGATCTAATGTTGCATCAGACATATCCTGACATCTATTAAACAATCCTTCAAAGTCCATCCTTTCTTAATATTCAATGAAGTTTGCATTTTAATGGGTTAACAAATAAATTGCATGATTTACTCGTAATACTTACACTTCTGTTGTTGCTGATGTTGCTGCTACTACTGCTACTACTTCTACTAGTTCTACTGATACTACTACTTCTGTTATTACTGCTGCTACTACTACCGCAACTATTGCGACTACAACAACGGCTACTACTATTACGACAACTACTACTACTACTACAAATACCGCTACTATTATTACAACTTGTATTACTACTACTACTTTTACTACTACTATCATTATTGCTATTACTACTACTACTTCTATTGCTACCGCCTCTCTGCTTCTGAAAGGACTGCTTCTATAGGTATGCATACACTTTTAATGTTCTATAAGCTTGACTTTCTAAAACGTATTTCCTCTTAAATAAAAACTGCTTTTTTCTATTTCTAAAACCGTCGTTGAAATATGTGGCACAGAAAAAGAAAACGAATGAATAAAATGAAAATACTAGAAAGTTGTGGGTCCTTTTTAAATTAAATTAAATTCAACTTCTGGTAATTCGAACCCAATAGTCCCCGACATCGAAAATTATCCACAAAGTAAAAACGATGTTTTCGTTCGAATTTTAGTTTCGATTTAAGCATGAATGTGATTTCACCGAATCCGACACAAGTGGTGGGGCAATTTTTAGTCAAAATAGCCCCCTCCCCCACGACATCGAAAGGTATCCACAAAGTAATAAACGAGGTAACACTGTATGTCAAGCGTGTTTAGCCGCTGGTGTATGTTGGGAGTTCATTTCGAAGCTTCTTAAACTCCACAAGTTTCATTTAAGCACATTGGCACTTACGTGGTTTTGGAAAATATCATCGACGTTCGTCAAAAAGCAAGTAACTGTCAATTTGACAAATTGCACTAACGTGGTTTTTGAAGTAATTATAGGTTTTCTTCTAAAACCACTTATGTGCCATTTTTTAAAAATGGCACATAAGTGGTTTTATAAGAAAAGCGACGATGTGTATTTAGAGTGACTGCTTAACAGTTCCTTTCTGATTTCGAGAATGAAGCATTGTCCACTAGAATATGACACGTGAAATATGCACCGATCATGATATTAGGTATAGTTAATTCGAACTAATTAGAAACGTTAGCACGCGGAGCAAATTGTAGTCTGCTAAAAGTACCATTTGCAGCACTTTTCATACAAGTGATAGAATTTTGTCGCAATATCTATTTTTGAAAAGGTAATCCGAGAACCGAAAAGTTTGGATCCTGCTCGGACATCTCTTCTGGATCCAAACGGGTTGCAGAGAAAACACAACTAAATTTGATCGTATCATTCGAAATGTTAACTATAGATACTGAAATATAAGTCGAACCCCATTATCTCGAACTCGGTTTGTCGAATTCATTCTTTCATCGAAACTAAAATATGAACCAAAAACATAGGCGTTGCCTTGTGGATACGTGTCGATGTAGGCTTAGAGCAATTTAATTCGATCTTCGGGTATTTTGAACTTAAAATGTAACAGTCGGGAAGGTCAGCAGACAAAATTGTAATGCTGATTAAATATTGATAGCAACCCTTATCCTATTTAATGCGACCAATTAAGTAAATGATTAACATTGGACCCAGATGACTCGCAAGTTAAAATAATGCCCATTTAACCCGGAATCACTATACATGTTTATCTAAAGTGTAAACGAGGAGATTCTCTTGTTTAACCCTTTACCCCAAGCGCGTCTTTCGACGTCTCTGTAGTAAACACAATAGACCTTGGGCCGAGGGCTCCTTTACCAGTCCTCTGATCTAGGTATATATTGTTTGTAAATGATAGTTCAATACAGTGTAGGAAATGTGACATTTGCTCATAATGAGCAAATGCTCAATGTTCCACCATATTTTCAAATTTAATCGAAATACAGTTTCATTTCTTATGGGTATTTTTCATTGTCACTAGAAGCTTTCGTTGTGGATGCGTCTATAAATAGCATATGCGGTAATGGGTTAAAAGAAAATATGACAAGAAGTGTGCAGATGAGAAACGAGGCAGACAACAAAATAACAGACGTGACAGACGGTGTATTATTGAATATGTAATATCAATATTGATATGTGTTAAAGGATTTGGTCCTCGCGAGAACACCTGTATTCAAAAACATATTAAAAGCATATCTGTCAGATTAACATTTAACATTTTACAGGCGAATCTGAGATGACGACCTTTGCAAACGACTGAATCAAGATGAAACGCCGGGCGTTTCATCTTGATCCGATCTATTTGACATGAAGATCGTAACTTAAGAGAGAAAGCGAGATATATTTTATTTTAAGAAAATACAACAAGCGCTTAACTGAGCAGACGATATATTGTATTGCTATTTCAGATTAGTCCTGGTCCTGTGGTCGAAACGGTCGTCTGCTGCAATCGTCATGTGCTTGAGCTTTGACACGTATCCGATTTGTTTCAAATTTGGTGAAATTGTTGACTGGCGTTCAAAAAATTAATGTTCTGGGTCAGACAGCGAGTTTCTCGTCTTCGGGTTCCGGTTCCGGGTCGTTATTTCGTAATAATGCTGTTGGGATTGGACGAGAAAGGGTTACCAGTCGAACAGCCGTGTTTGTGATCTATGCCTATATAAACAGATTAAACCTTGATCCATACACCTGACTGCATTAAGAGATCTTAACCCCTTCACTGCCGCGGCATTTATGCACATACTATGTAGTTAAACTTCACAGATTCACTTATGTTTTTGCCAAATAATTGGCTGAGTGTCAAACAGCTTGAATTCGGATGAGATGCCGAGTTACTCGGCGTCTCATCGGGATCAAAGCTGTTTGCACATGCTACTTTGGTTGAGGTAAGGCAGTGCACGGTTCAATGTTTAAACCGTATCATACTGCTAACCGCGACCCTAGCAATATTTTCAAATAGCGTGGATCCGGGACAGACGGCGAGCAATTCAGGCTGTATGACAATTAGACAATAGTTTCGCCACATTTTAAGCAAAACTAACAATGTTAACCTTTCGCCTGCTGTTCGCGACTAAGGTGATTATTTAAACAGCTTGGATCCAGATCAGACGCCGATTTCCATCGTCGTCTGATCTGGATTCGAGCTGTTTGATACTCAGACAAAAGGTTCACTAAATTTTAAGAAAATCGGACGATATTTAAAAATGATGCAGACGACATTTTCAGCAGACGACACTTTTCGCAGCAGGCGAAGGGTAAAGTTTCGTATATCGTCAGCAGAATTGGCTTATACAGCACAACTGACGTGGGAAATGAACCAGGCCCTTATTAAGAATGGAAGTATATGTTCACTTTTATAACATGATTCAATATATTTTTTTTATGTACAATGGTTTATCAAATACAACATTCAACTAAAACGAAATTTATTCTCATTATCATTTTAATAACACAACACACACACAACAAAAACAGACATTGTTAAACAATTGACAACACCTTTAGCAATGACTAACAACTATTTAACAAACGTGTTTGGAATGAAGTGTCAAAACGTGTTGTAACCAAGAAACAAGATGTGGCCAAAGGGACGAGGAGAAATGAAAAAAAACAAGACAAACCATCCCCAGTGCCGCGGCCTATAGGAGCTGTTTGATCAGTATGTGCAGTTATGGTAATTATTGCTCCTAGTTTTATTTCTTTATTTCCAAAGTGTATCCTATCTGCAAAAAGATTATTGTTGCCCCAACTAAAAGCTTACAAAGCAGTTGATAATTATACCAAGGAATGACGCTTGTCATGAGTATTTATGAATTCAAGGTTTAATGATTTCCGTTCAGTAGAGACCCGCATCATACAATCCGTCCATTTGCATGACTCAGCGTTGACCATGATCAGTTGTCGCGAATCTAATGTACCACATGGGCATGTTCCACACTGTTTTGTTCGTATCAAAGCCAGTCATGTATATATTTTACAAGAAACAATATAACCTTTCATTCCACGTATATTTACGCTTTTTTCAAATATTGTAGACCCGGATCAGACAGCTTTATTGAAGCTGTCTGTTCAGGATCCACACTGTTTGCCTTTTAGATAATTTGGCCACAGTCTACTCTGTCTGTCAAGGAAAACCATTGCTCCATCCACATGTTTAATATTCTAATATAATTTAAGGCGGTGTCTGGTCTAGGACTGTACTTTTTGCACGTGTGCGGTGAGTCGATCGTAGGCGATTAAACAGCTAAATAACATTGGAAGGTCACCGTGTATGCAACTGATCTTTAGTTTCATCTACATATTCATTGTTTCAAGAACCTGAAAAGAAAACACGAAACAATGTCTCTACATGACGTTCATTCATACATACCGTTAGAGCCATCATCTTATTTGAACATCCATGCAGGTACAAACGACACAAAGACTAACCCTGATCACGCTGAGCGCGACCATAGGGATATCTTCAACCAGTCTAGACCCAAACCAGACGCTGAGTTACTCAATATCTGCTCCGGATTTTGTCTGTTTGACACTCGGGCAATAGTTTCAACAAATTCCAAGAGAATCGAAAAGGGTTAGGTGATCAAGCAGACGAGAATTCAGCGGACTGTTTGTTTGGCGGCAGGATAAGGGCTAAATGTGGGAGCAAAACCAGGCCGACCATTTCTCCGGATTTTTCCGGTGATCTCCGGATTTTTCCGGATTTTTGAAAATATTCTCTTGAACTATTTTTCTAAAATTTCAAGCAGCATGGGTCACA
>JAULCE010041111.1:0-21903 GCA_032359355.1 Macoma nasuta | reverse complement strand
AATTTACTTCTGTTTTCATGAAGTGACCACCTGTCATTAATAGTCTCTATGATATAGTATGTGATGGCCGCTCAAGACAGGTTGGACTGTATTTGTAAAAAACTGTTTTATCTCAAAAGTATTAAACAACAAATCAATGACTAGAGCTTGGCTTCTCATTTGTTTCCAAATAAGTTGGAAAATGACTCCCGTTAAAAGTAGACCCAGCTCAGCAGTCAACAAATAACCAATTAAAGCGATTCTGATCATTTGTTAAAATGAAGATCTAAGACATCAAATTGACGCACCGACGTTGTTTAATGCCAGTAAAAGGATGCCATTTGAAGTGATTATTGTGCAATGACAATAAATCGATAGACTAACCGCTATGCCTATGGCTTTGACGTTGCGTCTGATCAGGGTCTACACGATTTACTCCACATTTGACTGACAGCACCGTCAAACCTGTTTGGTGGGGCCATCAAATATGCGTATCGTGGCGACTATTAATGACAGGTGGCTGCTTAATGCAGAACGAAAGCAATGCAGAAAACTCAAAAAAGAGCTTTATGCATTACTTTTTGTCTGCATTAATTAAGTCACCATTTTTTAAAAACAAACACCAACGCATCCTTTTTGAGCGATCGCTAAATACAGGTTTGAATGTTTCATAGCAACTCACGTTTACACTGTTAGCAGTGTCTAACGTTAGTGCTAGTTACGCGGCGTTCAAAGCAAAAGTTATAGCGGATAGGTCGTTTATATCTGAACTTTTCGAACAAAATGAAAATGTAATGTACGTGTTCCTTGTTGCTAAACAGCCAACGAGTGTCAGTTTTTGGGAAATTGATGTTGATTTTTTTGGTTTCAGAAGCTTAGTAAAAGCGGGGTCTGTCATTCAAATTGGCTATATATCTGTTGAATAAATGCACATCGACGTTTTTCTTAAAACAAAAAACAAGTATACACATTTTTTTTTCAAAAATGAAACACATGGTTTTAGAAGAAAACCTACGAATTCTACTTAAAGCACTTAAGTACATTTTGATTGAATGACAGCTATATACTTGCTTTTAGACGAACATCGATGACCTTTTTTCTAAAACCTGGTAAATGCCAATTTGTCAATATGGCACATACTTGTTTTTAGAAAAAAACGACGACACACATGTTTATTGGCTTCTCTTATTTGAGAATATTGATTATGCAACATTTTATAATCAGAGTTGTTGCAGTGCATGACATGATCTTTGTAACAAATATTGCAGTCACAGAAGCCGTCTGATCTGGGTGTACACTGTTACAATAGCAATATGTAGCCGACCCGAAACATTCATGGAATCAAACAGTACAAACATCGACCAGGAGTATCTTAAGGACATAGTTAATGAAACAAAAGACCTTGTCGTGTTCGTCAGTGACCTTCTACCTTAAATCATTCACACATTTCAATTTTTCGCCTGAAACTGACTGAATTTATAATGTTTGAAACAACATTTTCAAGAGTGTAAATGAATACAAAACTGGACCAATGGCGAACGGTGTAGCCACACAGTTTCTTATATCATTTTTGGCACTGAATTCACTAGCGACCCATACGCACACTCCAGGCTAAATAATGGCTCACAGCACCTACCAGAATGGTAGAAGCTGAGAGTCAGTATAAAGTACAGTCGAACTTCGCTGGCTCGAAGTTGCATGGACTATTTCGATAAGCCTTAATTACCGGAAGTTCGAATTTATTCGAATTTAGTCCCTGCAACTAATATAATTATATGCTTACACACACAACTTTATGTTTTGGTCCATATATGATTTGCTTGACAAGAATAAATTCGAGCCAACCGAGGTCGACCCATCGAAGTTCGACTGTATCAAGTTTGAGAATGGGTTGGTGAATACGAACCCTGCAAGATCTCATCTCGAGGAGTTTAGTGAAAGTGGAGCCTGAACATATCCTATACGATGCCAGTCCGACCATTTCTCCGGATTTTTCCGGAGATCTCCGGATTTTTCCGGGTTTTAAAAAATATTCTCTGTAACCATGCTAAAATGTCAAGCAGCATTGATCACAATGAGACGCTGTGTCACACGGCGTCTCATTGGGATCCATTCTATTTGCAAATGGCATCATAATTTCTTCCGTAGCACGCATAAAGGTGAATATCTGCCAAAACCTGTCCAGTTATGGTCACACTGTGATGCACATTAGATTTTTGAACAGTCTAAAGACAGACCAGATACCGCGTTGCACTCACCGCGGCTTTTCTTGGTATATACTGTTTGCAAAGTCAACGGACCCCTTTTTTCCTGAAAACGACACATGCACGGTTGATATACATTTCACACAGGAATTGCCTTTTTTTATCCCTCAGCAAACCCCTTTACCAGTTTCCAGCTTGGAGCAGTCGACCGCTGGTTTTGAGCTACCGTGTTTGCAATGTATTTATCAGCCTTCTATAAGAGTGAAGGAACGGGTAATTAATTTTCCTGCAAGTGGCCTTTAAAGATTTTTTAAAGATCTATGCAAACGTGATGGCTCAAGGTCAGATTTAACGAACCAAAAGAGAGACACGATGTTAGGACGTCAAACGATGACGTTTAAACGTTTTACCGTAGAATACCGTAGAATCGTTGCTAGGCTCAGAAGGAAGGATCATAGATCCTTTTTAAGCCTACATCGTTGATACTTCTTAAGACTGTACTGTTAATACATCTACATCTTTTGTGTTAATAACAAATGCTTGTAACAAATTTGGTGATATTCATAACATCCTTTGTCTCATACAGAGACAAAAAACAGTTCATTAGTATGAATACTGGATATCATTGTCCCAAAGCTTGTCAATACGATGCTTGAAACTGTTAAGTGTCTTTGCTGCTACAACTTCATATGGCAAATTGTTCCATTCGGAAATTATTCGCTGGGAAAAGCTTCGGAGTCTATAACTGGTCTCGCACCTTGGTTTTGATAATTTGAAACAGTGACCTCTAGTTCTGGTTTCAATAATTGTGAAAAGACGGTCACAAGGAATATCCTCAAGTCCTTGAATGATTTTGAAGCATTGTATAATGTCACCTCTTTTACGTCTGTGTGCTAGGCTTAGTAGTTGAACTGATGCTAGTCTGTCACGGTAGGGTTTGTTTTTTAATCCAGGTAGTAGTCGGGTAAATCTTCGTTGTATTCCTTCCACACTTTCTATTTCTTTCCTCAGGTATGGGTGCCACACTGCATTACCATATTCCAAATGTGGTCTCACTAGTGCTTTATAAAGCCTTACATAAGAGTCAGTGTCTAAATATTCAAAAGACCTATTTATTAATCCTAGTATACTTCTTATCTGGTAGCAATTTATATAAGAATACAAAAGGCCCCGAGTTCGGATAGAAATCATTCCCTAACGGCACAGTGTGGTATTGTGTCTCAAATGCGATATCGAATAGAGACTGCACTTTTTTAAAAGCAGCCGTGTGTGTACCATATTCAAGAAGTGTACTTCCTAATCATATGCATGTGTCGGGTTGGAATTATGACGGCGGAATTGAGTCAGGCTTAACTTGCCGATTTACTAATTTCTGATTTACTGATTTCGTACGTTATAGCACTACTCTCCGATTGAAAACAGGCGATTTAATGCAACAGTCCAAACAGTCTGCCAATTACGTAAAATAAAACGCAGATCACTAACGAAGATGTACTTTTTCACTATCCTTTATTTCCCATATTCCCGTCATTGATGTGAATAAAAATGGTTTAATATAATTGCAATAAATTCAAGGAAAAATACCGTATCTTAAAAGTATCACTTGGTCGCATCCTGTTCTACCTGCGATCAGTTGCCGACCTACAGAAAACTAGCACAGTATAAATTAAGTTGCGTCCTGTCTATTGTGTAAAGTTTCACGCTACAGCAGCATTAATCCGCAACCATCGTTGTAGAATATCTAGACATCAGATTTCAAAGAATCGTATTAATTATTGCAATGCATGTTCACATTTTGCCGTATTTCATAGTTCTGCTCAATAACAGTAAGGTCAAAACAGTCGTTAGGGTAGGTGTATTTTGTATTATAGTTTTCAAATATGTCGATAACTTAACCAGGAATAGCGCATTTAAGGAGAAAATCAGTTCCGACCTGATTTTGGGTCGCAACTGGTTAGGCAAAGAAGGGAAAATTTGCGCATAGAAAAAAGGCGTAGGGATGTTGGACTCTGTAGGAAATTGCCAAAACCGAAAGTAGCTCAATTTTCACTGTAGTCTTAATGAGTTGGACTAGGCTTTGTCTAGCTATCCCGCAAAAATTGCGCTTAGTCAGTGTTTTGGCAAAATTTTAATGGCCACTCATAACAAGGCAATATACTCCACCCCAATGCATGTCGCTAAACAGTTTTTCCTTGATTATACAAGGCAATATACTCCACCCCAACGCATGTCGC
This sequence comes from Macoma nasuta, assembly GCA_032359355.1. Classification (NCBI taxonomy): domain Eukaryota; kingdom Metazoa; phylum Mollusca; class Bivalvia; order Cardiida; family Tellinidae; genus Macoma; species Macoma nasuta. The sequence goes on along the minus strand of JAULCE010041111.1, from coordinate 17,486 downwards.
TAAACAGTTTTAAAGTGGGATTCCCTAGAAGTTGTTGTCAAACTATTATAGAGGTTAATTTTATTTTTGCTCGGAATGCTTTTTATATTCTACATCGACACTAGAAAAAATAGAAACGCATCATATTAGCTAATGAGGCGATGCATGTGTAGAATACAATATCACAAAATTTTAAGTATAGAATAGCAAAAGTACAAAAATGTACGCCAAAGCCATATGAGACGGCCAAATCGTGATATTTTGACATTTCTCGCAGTAATAAATCGTGACAAATGTTTTATAAATGGTTATATATGTATTTAACGATAAAGTTATAGGAACATCCCCTTTAATAAATTCCAGTTTTTCCTTTCCATATACTTTTTCCTCGTTTCTCTCTCTTCTCGTTCCACTTTACGTTGATCCTCACGCTCCATTAAAAACGTAAGAAGCTGACCTTGTTCAACAGTTGCTTTCCCTTTTACAGAATTTATTTTTGTTTATTCAGAGGATTTACCATCTTTATCAGCCTGAGATATATGAACTTTATTGTTGTTTATATCAACATTGGATCCACCAATGAATCTAGGGTATTCATCATGCCGCTTACACAGGATGACGTCCAGCTACTCGTAAAATATGCAGGTTTTACGCTTCCTTTCTGATTGGGAGTTATTGGTCTTAACTTCTTTATAAGTCATTCTTTGAAGATATCGCCACTTACTTTTAATTTTGTTTTGGTCTAGGTTATAATCTCTTTTGTTCATCTCATCAGTAATTAACTTCCAGATGTCCTTTTTTGTGTTTGGATTTTCTATTTCTTGCTCATAATCCGAGTACAAGAGTAAGATGGCCTCTCTTGGCGAAAATGAATCTGATCCTGCAAGGAAAAGAATCCTTGGTAAGAAAAGCAATCAATGATCCATTATGAGACAAAATACAATATTAACATTGTGGGAGAAGTCCGTTTCCAAAGGTGTACGGAATTAGCCGCATCGACTCTAAATATAGAATAGCAAAAGTACAAAAAATATACGCCAAAGCCACACATCGTGATCGCCACACATCGTGATCTTTTGACATTTCTCGCAGTAATTAATCGTGGCTTATGTTTTATAAATGGTTATATAGGTGTTTTAAACAATAAAGTTAAAGGGACATCCCCTTTAACACAGGATTGACTGCAGTTGCAAGAAAATTGAAAAAGAAATCCAATGTTCAAATTTTGAGATCGTGAGATGTTTTGTGAAAGCTGACACTTGAGTTTTGGTTTGAACAATTATTTTGGATTGGTGATAATTATTTGTGATGATATCACTTTTTAGAGTTTTTTTATTTAGAATATATATCTTTTTATCAGATTTTGTAATTTACAGATGTTTCGTACTTATGCTTTTACCCTGAAATATCACCAAAGTATCTAGTCTGCCTGACATAAACTCATTCAAAGTTTCAGTTGTAAGTGGTTTTGGATCAATTTTTTTAACAAAATAAATAACAGAAATAATTCAACAAATGGTGGCTTTTCCGAAAAAACCAATAGATCTATTTATAATAAATTTTGATGCAAAAAAGTTAAGTCCCTTAACAGATACCACCTTCTAAGGCAGCTTCTGATCAGGGATATCACTTTTTGCAATGTCTATTTAAGTCCCCTATGGCGGTGCAAGGGTTAATCCATAGACTCGCTTTTTGTGGCTCTGTAGCAGATGACTATTGGAAGCATTGTGAAATGTCGAGCATTTGCTTTAAATCCATTCACCATCCATTTTTCCATTCTCCTAGATAATATTCCTGTTTGTCACATTCTTTCATTGTGAAGTCTTAAAAAACATGTGGAGTAAAGGGTTACAAATAAAGCAAAATCAGAGGTACAATATCCCTTAGCCTGCTACGAAAATTGTCGTCTGCTGAAAATTTCGTCTGCTTAATTTTTTAAATATCATCCGATGTTCTTAAAATTTTGTGAACCTATTGTCCGAGTGTCAAACAGCTCGGAGCCAGATCAGACGCCGAGTTACTCGGCGTCTGATCTGGATCCAAGCTGTTTGAATAATCACCTTTGTCGCATATAGCAGGCTAAGGGTTAAGACGGTCGCTTAATGCAAAGCGAAAGTAATGCAGAAAGCTCTTAAGATCTTTCTGCATTGTTTTTGTTCTGCTTTCAGTGACAACCTGACTTTCAGCCTACATACGCCTCGTTTTGGACAAACCAGATTTGACTATATAACAAAAACAACTTTTGTTTTAATTTAATAATCTGGTTAATCCTTTCACAGCCAAATCGCTGAAACTATTTTAATGCCAACCAAGAAGTTTGTTGGTATTCCTTGTTGGTGCCCAGGGTATAACAATGACAACAAGAGATGACGTATCACATTGAGCTCTTTATTTTTTTAGAGAGCATAATGTTTAAGTATGTATTCAATTGGAAGCAATTCTCAGAATGAAACATTTTGATACCACAATAAACAGATATACATAATCTGGACAACGCTCTGACCAGCTCTCTGTAGTGTTATATTGGGGGTAATGTGCCATGTAGAATAAAAACGCGGTCGTTCGGCTTTTGCAGATGGTGTAGACCGAGATCTATAACGGAGTGAATACGGCGTCTGATCAGGGTCTGATCTGCCAGTAGCTATATATGAGAAAACCGTGTTACTCTGAGAAGTGTTAGATCAGAACCAGTTTTAAGCAAGATTGTACAAAGCATCCGGTTGGTCAATTTTTAGCTATGCTAATATTTGACTAATCGGATGCTTAGGATCAATCACCGAGCAAGATTTTTCCAAGCATTTAATTGGTCAAATCTTAGCTATGATAAGATTTGACCAAATATATGTTTGAGAACAATCCCGTCTTAAATTAAACTATTTTAGATGTATCAAAGCCAGCTGCATGTCAGGAGCTGTGACAAATGGTCTGGATCAACACTGTCTGCAAAACCCTGAACCCCTTTTCATGCGGAGCATCACATTTGACTTGTTTTATTGGAATAACAGAGTGACAATCTTCCTGACAATCTTTTAAAATAAACAATTCAGATGTCAATGATACAAAAGCTGTGAAAACATTATTTGTCAAAATCTTGTTACTCTACAAGAACTATTCATTGTTATTGTTTTGGCTGGTTTGCCTTAGGACTGGCCAGCTATTGAAGTATTCACACATACACTCAAAGAGTCCATGTCTGTCCAACTACCCTCTAGAAGAACTATGATCACAAACTTTGAACATTGCAATTTCCCAAAAAGCTGAAATTTAAACCCAAGATTGTGCTCAAAACCATTTGCTACTTCATCAAAATGGTGACTGCAAGTGAAAAATATTATTTTTTCTCTGGATAGCCACAGTTCAATTGAAGTCGCAATAAATAATAAGCAAAAGCAAAATCTTGGTGTGAAATTTGAGCATGAGAAAAGCCTCATTTTGAAAAACAATTAGAAATCAGACTGTATTCACCAACCAATTCTCAAACTCGAGACGCAAGAATGGCTCCAAGCGTCTTCCAGAAGAAAAAACATAAGCCAATTTTTCAGCCAAGGACGCTACCAATACACAAATCAAGCTTTAATACATTACCTCATAATTATGCTATCTTCAGACTTACCCATAAAGAATAAACTGAATCTAGGCAAAAAAGAAAATGCCATTTTTAAATTGTTTGGAAAACACTAGGATAAGGAGCATTATTCCTTCTATCAGGAAACTGTTCAATTTCAAGCAATGTTTTCAATAGTTATCTGCTAGAAAGACACTACGCTGGAGTAGAGTTAAAATACAACCTTCATTCTTTTTCAATAAAATTGATTGGTAGTAGCTTTATGAAATAGATAAACCAGCACAGAGAATTGTTGAACTATTTATAATCTTCTACCTTATGACTGGCAAACAAATGTGTAATAAGTTATCCGTTTCCTTTTCAAGTTCAGTAAAACCTCTCAATGCAGCCACTCAATGCAGAAACATGGAGGTCCATAAAAACAGTGGGTAGCTTACTGTTGATCAAACGTAATGCAGAAAGCTCCCATAGGGGGGGCTTTTGTATTACTTTCGACCTGCATTAAGCTACCACCAGTCCATATGGGTCAATTTAAGTGGTTGGTTTAGAGTGGCTTTACTGTACATGTTTTTGATTTTCTGCCATCATACACCACTCATACCACAAACCATCTTTTCCTCTGTACTTTACTAAATAATCCACCAGGGACTTTATTCACAAAATATATCATTTTCTAAGATCAATCACAAGCTGAAATTTCACTTTCAGTACTTTGCTCCGAATTTATTGTCACTTTAATAAAAACAATACGCTTGCCTAATACCCAATGTCATATATCACTGGCATAAAGAATTTCATTAAAGTAAAATACAATTCGAAGCAAATTCTTCACTTTCACCTTGAGAAATATCTAAAAATATAAGTTCTGTGAATTCAGGCCCAGGGCTAGAATTCACCAACACACTCTCAGGCTCGAGACCAAACAATGACTCCCAGCTTCTACCATTCTGGTAGAAGCTGGGCAGCATTTCTTGGTCTCGAGTACAAGAATATGTTTGTGAATTTCCAGCCCTGAATTACAAATCTAAATGCCATGATGAACTTTCAACCAGATTACTGCCGTCTCATTCCAGGAACAGAAGATATCAAATACTGCCTTAAATTGAGATGACAATAATTATTAAGATATGGCTACAGCAAGGAATTAACTATTAAATTATAACCCATTACTCCCTTCATATGCCATTTACTCATTTAAGGTGAAAGTATGTGATGAATACCAGAATACCATTATCTAGGAGAAAAGAGTCCATAAATTTTGAATGGCTTTGAAAACATTGTGAAAGAGGTGCACTTGCTCATAATGCTACATTTCCAACAATGTGTTCCAAGCCTAATCTGCTACAAAGGCATATCTATGGAGTAAAGGGTTAAAAAACACCAAGAAGTTTTGCAAGTTGTAGGACAAAGAGGATCTCTCCAAAGCCTGATGTGTTGTAGTTGTTAGGGGTAATGATGTGTGAAGCTTCCTGAGAAAAGAGGTCTTACTGCATTGCAGAGTATAAACAAGCCAGCCACAGTGGCTCCATCAAGGTCATAACGATGTTTGCAAACAGTGTAGATCAAGATCAGACAGTTTCTTATGAGGCCGTCTGAATTTGATCCAAGCTGTTCGACTCAAATGAAATTTTGTATCTAGAATAAGAATTTGGAAGAATTTGAAATACGGAAGCGTGCAGGAAATTTGAAGCAAACGAACACATTGGCAGCACTTTAAAAGGCCACATGTTCCGACAAGATTCAATACTTTGTAAACTTGGTTCAGAATTATCAGGGACACTGCGGTTGCTCTGGATCTATACTACTCACAAAGGCAACAACACCTTTTTCCCTATGAACAATTAATGTGTACAGAGTACAGGATTTCATAGCATCATGAAGCAAATACACGACACAATGTTGGACATAAGACATGTGCATTGTTTATGGCAGTGACAGAAGACTTGAAGTTTCTTCCTAGTTTCCCATTTTTACTCAACGTCACACTCTACGACAACAAGCCTTATTGCGGGACAAAAAGAGCCGCCATATTTCCAATGTGGCATCTAATACAGCTGTACGTTTGTCACTATGTAACTGGCACTTATACAATCAGGTCCTGATAAGCATGCATAAATGATACATTTTGACAAAAATTCTATATTTCTTCATCAAACCCTATGGAGTGACCACACGTTAGAATCGTCTTTTCAAGATGATTCTAACAAGTGGTCACTCCATAGGATTGATGAAGAAATGAGGATTTAAGCATTTTAAATACACACATATGTGGGGTCCTGCATGATGAAATTAAGGTGGATTTAAGATGATGCATCTTTTAACTAAGAGACACGGCACAGTCCCAGAGCTATATTAACTGTGTTTTTTACGCTGTTAGGATGACATTTTAAAACGTCTTTCATGGTGTATGAAATCTCTGTACAAATAAATAAAAAAACATAAAACATGGCATTCAACACTCGTGTGGCAATCAAGAAAGACAAACACCTTGTCAAGAAAAAACAGAAACGAACAAGGATTCCTGTTTTTTAAAAATTGGTCATACAGAATCATCTGCAAAAAGACTGTTCATAACCACATCTGAAGTTTTGCAAGCAAACCACACTCCGTCCATGAAACAAGCCATTTGCAACAGCCGTTTCCTATTATCAAGTCTGTATGAAACAAACACCTCAAAAATGCAGAAATGTTGACAATATACATAAACAGTGCTTCTGATTTATCTATATCAGCACTCCAGATAAGCATGCTTAAATGAATTTTTGACAAAATGTCCTTATTTCTTTACCCAACACTATGGAATGACCACTCATTAGAATCGTCTTGAAAAGACGATTCTAATTAGTCACTCCATAGGGTTTGGTGAAGAAATAAGGATTTTAAAATTTTAAAAACGCACCTTATCTGTAGCCCTGCTAAATATTTCATTTCTCCCACAAACTCAATCATTGATCACAAGATAGGGATTGGTGGAGAAACAAATCTGTTTTTAAAAAAAACTCCAATGGACTGTCGAGCTTCTGGGTTCAAACTCGCCAACAAAGTCACAGACTAGAAACCCAAGAATACTCTCAAACTCTTTTATTTGGCACCCAGCTTCTACCTGAACGATAGATGCTGGGCATCATAATTTTGTTAAGCGATTATTCTTTCGAATCGAGTCCGATACTTTGTTGAGGAATTCCAGCCCTGGTCCCTCTTTCATTTAACTTCTCGAGGCGAGATCCAAGCTCAACCGCAAAATTTCAACCTGTGACCGACTCATTCAACTTTAATGCCACTGCACTTATATTTTGACTGCCAGTGAAAGATTCCATTTTTCAAAGGCACTCAAAATATCAATGCAGTAGCAATCAAATTAAAGTCCATATCTTAAGTTGAATTTTAGCGATATTGAGCAAGACCTCAACTTGAGCAGTTAACTAAAGAGCCGGGCCAGATTAGATGGTATTTCAAATGCTATGTTCCTCATTTCTCCACTAAACCATACACTATGACCACGTGTTAGAATTGTCTTGAAGACTACTCAATGGTAGGCCACAACATTGAAGAGAAGCACATCTTCCTCATATATCATAACACAAGGTTCAGGCCTCGGACAGGCACCGCTCATTGTGCCATCAGTAAAACCAAATAAACACATAAAACATTGTGGGCCAGCGATGCAATTTGTACCTGGGGTTCCGACTCGTTAACTTCCAATATAAATAATAAAGACAAGAAAAAAAAGGAAACACATTATACCTAGAAGATCTACATGCCAATATGCATCACACATCAAGATCAGGACCTCTGACCAACAAGGGGGCAAACTTGTAGGTTAAAGGTCAAGAACACAAATCCATACACACATACTAAACTATGGGGCAGTATAGTTCAGAAGTGTGCACAGATGTAAAATGTATTAAAACAGTAATAAAAACTCCGTACAAACAGCTCAGCAACAGGTCCTGTTTTGACCTCCATCACCTCCCAGTTCCATTCGACTGGCTTATTTCGGGCAGGTCAGCTGCCGCTTCCAATCCCCTCCGGACATTGCTATTATTGCAAGTCCATTTTGGAGCACCTTTCACCATAATATTCTGACCATAATAAGCATTCCGCTTTTACAACTGCAACAATATTTTTCATGTAGTATTTGACAGCAAATTGTATATTTCTCTCACCACCTCTTATTTAAATCACTGTAACAACCAGATCATGTTCCCATCACCCTCAAGTCTCTTAGAAACTTTACCACGTAACTCAACACCCACATTAGCTACTCTACTCCTGGCAATAATTATCTAGACCTTACTAAGCTAGGATCATTCCTCATTCAAGACCCTTCTCTGTCTCCCCTACAACAATGCGTCGAAGGCTTATCCTGACCAATCTCTCACTATAAAACAAATGCTTGTCCCACTCCTGGAGTCTGGCTCCATTCTCTTTCTCTCACTTTACTACCCAGATTCTTCTGAATAGAACTTTTAACCATCTTATGATTGTCAAACAGTGTAGACAATGATGATCAGTAGCATGTCAGACATGATAGCGGATCATGGCCTACACAGTTTCCAGCATCTTTCTTTAGTACATTTACAATGATTAAAGCTTTTGAGATAACGTTATATCTATTATGGCATTTCAAACTCAACAGCATTACTTTGTCCAATGCTCGATGAGACATTTCATATCATTTCATGAAGCTCCTCTTTCCTGCACTTCTCTCTACCATTCTCTCCAGCATTTCTCTCAACATTATCACCATAATCACTTAAGTCTTCAGCCGCCCCTTGGGGTATTACTGTAGCTATTCTTACATTCTGACAAGCTTGAGTTTACCACATAAAATTGTGTACAACAAAATCTGTCAGACAGATAGTGTATACCCTGATCAGACTGCTCCATATGGAGCAGTCTGATCAGGGTATACACTACCTGCCAGTGCCCTGCAGCTCTACAAATCATGAAAATCAATACCAAGATTTGTATGATTACATCCACAGATCTATAATTTCTGCACCTACAGTATATATTTTGTTATTACTAACCTGGCTTAATTACACTTGTTTTCATTATCAATACCTTTTTGGCTTTTCTTTGGACATATTTAAAATAAGCATGGTCTTTTTCTCTGGACCTATGTAACATTTCTCTCATATAAGTGATTTTATCTAATACACTATGAATGTCCATTTACATTTATTTGTGTAGAAGATTAACACGTATCCGGATCTGGATCTGAGCGACCAGCACACCAAACTTTATGACTCAACCTCTTGGTAAGTTCCGGATATAAGAAGAAAGAGTTACGACACCGTGACCAGCAGGTACCTTTTCTGACGCAGCGTAGCGTTCGTAAGAGATATGTACAGTTGCCTAGTATATATCTATGTACAGAGTTATGACTTTGTCAACACCACAGCTGGCTTATCGTGTGTAATGAAATGAGCAATGGAGTCATATTTACAGAGCAAATGAGGGGAAGGGAAACTATAAACAGTGACGTGAAATAAATATTTGTGAAAAAATATACAAACATATAAAACAGTTATATGAGCCTCGCCATGAGAAAACTCAAGACTATGACTTCGACAACAGTGTAGACCTGGACCAGCCAGCATATCTCCGACACTCGTCAATAATTGTATTAACTGCAACTTCAACTGTGTGATGGGATGCTTCAGAGATAGTGTAGGTAGACCAAAGCCTTTTACTTTTAAACTCAAGTCTGATATCTCTCTTGAGCATCTAATAGGTCAACTATGAGCATATTTAGATACCAGAAAACAACCTCTGGCGCAAGTTAAAAGTTTTACAAACACAAACCTGGTCTTGGTCAACACATTCTACAATGCCAAAAGGCCGAATTTCTCATGGTTAGTTCATACATATAAATACATATTGCTCTGATAAACTTCTATAGAATTTTTTGTACAAAACATGTCGGACCTGAGCACAGCTTTAAACTTCTCACATTAAACATAAGTAACCTGCCCAGTTCACCACGTCCTGCCTTACGCCACAGTGTAGTAACTCTTCCTACAAATACCACAGAACATTCAAGTTCATAATCATCATAGCAATTCACAAGGACCAGTTCACAATGTGACACTGTTCCATAGAACTGTCTCCAGTTTCACCTTTTCACACTTGCTCGACACCCACTTTCCAACATCTGCTTGTACTAATCGACTCATCCATTCCATTCAAGCTTTTTCCAATCCATCTGCATCTAATGTATTAACAGAAGGATGATCTCTTCATTTTTTCTTGGCAACTCCTGTGGTTTCCTATGAGCAGGTAGACAGTTATGTCTCCTATTCCCAAATGGTATTATTTTTTCATAGTCATTTCCGTAATTTTTCTTTTGTATTTCATTTTGATCAGTTCTATAGAACACTTGGAATTTACGTCTTGCCTTCATGCAATAATCTGTCTAATGAATGTAATAGCTTGTAAATCCAGTAATGTTAACACCCTTTACAGAGCACAAATCAATAGTAATTCAAAACCATCAAGTACATTATTTTGACATCTATTTCTTCTCCCCCTCAGTCATCTTGGCTGGTTTTGTTTCTGTGATACTCGTCTTGTCGTCCTTTGCCGACACCTCTGCCGTTTTGGACCGGCTTTTGTTGTTCGGGTTCAAGAAGCTCTGGGCGTGGGCCAGCAGGGCCCGTCTGTCTTGGGCTTTCTTGTCAGACAAGGTGGGCGCTGGAGCAGCCATGATGACATTGGGCGTTGGCGTGCTCTGGGGCCTCATAGGCCTGTGCTGGGGCAGAGGCAGCGGCTGGGGCTGGGGCTGTGGTTGGGGTTGGGGCGGTCGGACAGGCTGGACTCCCTGTACTCCTGGTCTCTGTATAGGGTTGGGGAAGGAGACTGGAGGCAAGCCAGAACGAATCATGTTGTTCAACATCATCTGTGGCCGAAGAGGACCTGAAATAATCATTATACTCTTAGCTGCAGAATATATATCTTTCTCTTTATAGATGCCCTCATTGACAACTTTCTTAAGAACAGCACACCATAAGGAAGTCAATGCTGGCTGGTTTTAATTGTTTGACTTTAATTAACTTGTTTGATAAAATTGATACAGTTCTTTCTCCTGGATATTTTTACCATTCATCATATACTTTCATTGTAACAAAGAGTAAATGGTTAAAGAACAAGGAAGGAAAGATGGCTCCAAGTCTGTTTACCTGTTTGTAGGGTGAAGCTGTTGAACTTGGTGTTAAACGGCTGAGCTCCTCCTGTGTTTTGTGGCAGGGCAGAGTTGAAGTTTAGACTGGGGAACCTCTGGGCGCCCATGTTGTTAATGTTGCCCTGGGGCAGATTGGTTTGTCCCAGCCCGTTCACGTTGACAGGGGGTTGTGGTGGGGGAGGGTTGTTCCTGGTTATGAAGGGCTTGGAGTTGACATTCTGTCCTGGCACCGGCACCGATGTAGATGCAGTGGTGGCCATGCTAGAGGGTGGAGACTTCATCTGAAAACACAAGAATAAAAGCTAGAATAAAACCCAACATTGTTGTTCTCAGAATCTTAGCAAAGTGAGAAACTTCTATTGCACCCTCTTAAAAGTCGAAAGCTTTAGGGACATGTGGTAGCTTAATGCAGGTCAAAAGTTATGCACTACTTTTGATCTACATTAACCCTTCGCCTGCTATGAAAATGTCGTCTGCTCAAAATATTGTCCGTTTCAATTTTTAAACGTCCGATTGTTTTCAAATTTACTGAACTTTTTGTCCGAGTGACAAATAGCTTGGATCCAGATCAGACGCCGAGTTACTCTGCGTCTGATCTGGATCCAAGCTGTTTGAAAAATCACCTTAGTCGCGAATAGCAGGCTAAGGGTTAAGCTACCACCAGTCTTCAGGGACCCAACTTCTTCATTGAGTGGCTGCATTAGAGTGGTTTTACTGTAGTCAAGATTTTTTAACCTAAGACACTGAAACCATGCTGAACTTGACGAGCAGCACATCTCTGATGTGGGACATTGTTTGCTTCTCGGTAGATGATATGAGCCACGTCACGCGTATAAAAAAAGCGGTTTCTGACTCGGCTGTTTTTCAGCGATTTTATTCCAGCATTTAGTCACAAAATTTACCATTTGTATTCATTTAAAGGTAGAATAAGATGTCCTCTAAGATTGCAAACAGTGAAAACCATGACCAGCCGCCACGTCAGTATGTCCAAGTGCCCCTTTTCACGTGACGTTGACCATACTAGCATCCTTTCATAATCGTGGGCAATCGCTTCAAATTTATGTCAACATCATTTGAAACGTCTTCAGGTTGGAAATCAAGGATGGAAATGGAACATTGGTGCTCAAAGGATACTTGGGTATCTTCAGCTCAGGTTCTGCATCAGATGTCACTTACCGGGGCAGTAGGGCCGGGAGACACCTGGTTTTGAGTGGAGAAGTTGCCTGATTTGCCGTGTCCAATCCCCAGCTGCTGGTTAGGAGGCATGGAGGGTTGCAGGGACAGATGGTTGCCAAACGTGAGGGGGTTGAAAGGGTTAGGTCCCGTGGGCGTGCCAGAGGGCTGCTGTTGTTGTGATGGCTGCTGCTGCTGTTGCTGTTGTTGTTGCTGCTGTTGCTGCTGCTGCTGCTGCTGTAGGGCATTCTGTATCAGAGAGGCCTGGAACGTCATGTCCGCGCCACCAAGTTTGATAGTGTTGTTCCCAAACTGAAACAAATTTAGTAACAACACATTTTAAGGCACCTCTCTCATAAAACATTACAGTGATTTTTATAGTTCTCACCGTCACAAAATGATTGATCTTAACCCTTTACTCTATACTGGTTTTGAAAACATTGTGGGAAATGGAACTTTCACTCATAATGAGTAAATGTTCCGTTTTCCATAAAGACTTCAAAACTATTCTAAATTGACATTTACTTTCACCTTGATATTCTTCCTTTCCATCAAATGTTTTTATAGTGAATAAAAAAAGCATATGGGCTGCGTCACGCGAAAAAGGGGCGCTCTTTTTCAGCGCCATTATTCCAGCACCTAGTCACGAATTTTAACATTTGCATTCATTTAAAGTTAGAAGTGGATGCCCTCTTAAGAGTGCAAACAGTGTAGCGCCAGACCCGCCGCCACATTGACGTGGCGGCTGGTCTGGAGCTACATTGTTTACTATGTCCGAGTGCCCCTTTTCGCGTGACGTGGCCCATATGAAATACAATCAAACCTGTATAAAGAGGCCTCTAAAATTTGAGGCATTGGTGGTCTTTTGAACAGGTGGTTGTTGATGCACAACAAAAGTCATGCAGAGCTTCGAAAGCTTTCTGCATTACTTTTGTCCTGCACTAAGCTACCACCTGTCATTAGAGACGCCTTGTCATCTTATTTGGTGACTGCTCTAGACAGGTTTGACTGTAATGGGTAAAGACTTGCTGTTCAATGCAAAACTTGAGGAGTGCTAACCTGAATGCTGTTGTTGGCAGCCTGCTGGGTGGGGAAGAAGCCCGTCTGCTGCAGCTGCGTTGGTGTTTGTTGTAGTGGGTTCTGCTGGGGCTGCTGGTAAAAGGATGATGGCGTCTGGATCTGTAGCCCTGCTGGCCTGAAATCACGTCTGCAGAGTTTGAGAAATAGTCTAAATATCAAGGCATGCACACATTGTGCTGGAACCAAGTATTCGAGACTGTACAAGATTAAAAGTCAAAAGGGGGAACCAAAAGATGTGCACATATTATGCAGGTAAAGGTGAACTCTTTCCTTCCCAAGCTATTTTTAGACTTATTATGTTTTCAATATCAATCATAATTATACAAAGGTGCTGTGGAGAAAAAGGTTTATCTCTTTCATTCATAGAACAGAGCTCTAGATATGCATGTATGAATGCAACATTTATGACACTTGCAAAACCCTACTGTATGGGTATGACCATTTGTTAACCCCTAGCCCACCGCTAAAATTGTCGTCTGCTAAAATTGTCTGCTTCAATTTTAAATGTTGTTAGATTTACTTAAAAATCGGTGAAACTATTGCCTTGGTATCAAGCCTCTTGGATCCCGATCAGATGCCGAGTTACTCGGCATCTGATCCGGATCCAAGCTGTTTGAAAAATCACCTCAGTTGTGAATGGCGGGCTAAGGGTTAACTGACGTTTATCTTACCTTTGCTGTACCATAGAGCCCAGTATCTGTGAGGAGTTCTGAGTCTGTGAGGAGCCCAGTATCTGGTTGGTTCCAAACAGCTGACTGCTGGGGTCAAACTGGATGTAGGAGACCTGGGACGGCTGAATGTTGCTGCTGCTCAAACCTGCCTGCCCAAACGGAGGTCCCATGTTCTTGTTGGCTAACTGAGTGCCTGTAGGCAGAATAAGAAAATATTTACCCTTATCATACCAATCCCAACCATAGTTATATCATCAACCAGCTGGACCCGGATCAGACGCAGAGTAACACAGCCTCTGATCCGGATCCAAGCTGTTTGGCAACAGTTTCACCAAATTTCAAATGAAACCTACAAGGTTAAGATATCAAGCAGACAAGAATTCAGCGGACTATTTTTTTGGGGCGGCAAGATAAGGGTTATGGTTATCCATCCATTGTTCTTCAGTACAATGAATATTAATCACCATGAGCAAATGCTGCATTTTCAATAATGTGTTCAAAACCTTTCAAAATTTGACATTTTCTTTATCAAACACTTTCATTTTGAATGAGTCTAAAATAAGCATATGAAGTAAAAGGTTATATCAATACAAACATACATGCAACAATCCAGTGCTGAACTTACCAAAGCCTGCCTGTGAAGGAGGTTTGATGGCGGAAGTCATTTGTGAGGACGTTGCCGACGACACCATGATGGTGCTCTGCTGTGAAGGTGTCTGTCCGTACGGCTGAGGCGGGTTCCTCGGGAACGAGGGCAGCTGGGACTGTTGGTAGAGGTCCGCGGGCTGGGTGGGCGTGGCCGGCAGGAACAGGTTCTGCTGGGTGTAGGGCTGCTGGATCTGGGGCTGTTGGAGCTGAGACAGGTTGAAGCTGAAGCTTGTCTGACCCAACTGGAAATGATGAAGAGTTACATTACAGATTTATCTCACATTTTGATTTTTGTAAACTACAGTAAATACTCCCCGTTTCTTGGCTACCCTATGTAATGATTCAAAACACCAGTGTTCACTGGTGCAAATAATGTAAACCCGGATCAGACTGCTCCTGTAGGATCAGTCTAATCAGGGTTAACACTATTTGCTCATTTTCAGGTAGCCAAAGACATTAAGTGTCATTAAGGGAAGATCAACAACTGTTCATGCTTTGGCAATACTATTTGAACTGAATAATGCATTAAACTGCTGTAACAAATATCACTGAAAAACCATTTGATACTTTATTTTACTGTCAATTTTGTTTTTATTTTCCTTTTTATAGTAGGCAATTTAGAATGTCACACAATTTTAAAGACCTAAAAGATTCTTTTGAACTAGGATATTTAAAAGGGTTGACCTACCCTGGGTTCCTGCGGCGTGATGATCTGGGATCCCAGCTGGAAGGGCTGGAAGTGGTGCTGCTGGTTGGGTATCATAATGGGAGGGCTGGGCACTGCGGTGGCCGACACCACCGTGCTCACACTGCTCGAGTTGTTGTTCATGCCGGAGCTGCTGGGGTACTGAAGCTGCTGGGGCTTCACCTGCACGGAACAAAACGATGGGATGGTTTGAATGTACAGGCAATACTTGTCTAGAGCTACAGACCTCAAATAAGGTATCAAGACAATCATTACTGACAAGGTGGTCGCCTAATGCAGAACAAACCTAATGCAGAAAGCTCTTTTGAGAGCTTTCTGCATAAAGTTTTTAGCATTAAGCAACCAGCATGCTTTAAAAACCAACGCCTTGTTTTTGAAGGCCTCTTAATACAGGCATACAATCAAACCAGTTTTGAGCGAAATCAAAAGAATATTTCATGGCGACTATTAAATTGATTATGATGAACAGAATCAATTTGATGGTCAACATGATGATCAAGAACACTATTTTTTTGTGCATTTTTTCATTACAAAACAGGTTTTGATATAACAATAAAGAACATTACAAGAATGCTTAAAAGGGATACATTTGATAGTAATTAGACTTTATTTGCGGCAAAGTGCCCCAAATTTTAACCTGTGTCAAAAAAAATATATATATCTTCCGGTCGCCATTAGATTTCTGACCATCCCTCATTTACATTAACATGCACAAAGATTGACGCCATCACTCATTTTGTGTAAATGGCTATATTTCCAAATCAATCACAATGCAAAACAAGATCTCCCAAAAATAGTCCAACAGCACTAGCCAGATGTTTCAGTTAAAGGGGGTCAAGGAAGAGAAGGAGCAATAACAGGAAGAAAGAGAGTTTGGACTCGAGATTGGCCGTTCAGCTATTTGATGTGCCGACGTCACACATTATGTTATTTCTATGAAAATGGACCTGTTGCTCTAAAATCCTAAATGAAACTAAGTTCATGGATGATGTGTTATGATTTTTGAGGGACAGAACTGCTTTAATGACAGGTGGTCACATTATGCAAATCAAATTATTTTCGTTCTGTATTAATTCTTTGCACGCTAGCGGCAGATTTATCTACCCAAGGATAGCCTGTGCAAACAGTTTGGATCCAGATCAAGCCCAACAAATGTTGATCTGAGATCCAAACTGTTTGACAATTTGATTCCATTTCTACAAAAAAGAGGAAGAAAATATTATGTATTACACATCATTTGAGATAACAATTTATCACACACAAATTACCCAGCATGCAAAGGGTTAAGTGACCACATGTCTTAGCCCTCAACCACACAGGCTTTTTAAGAGTATTTCACAATGAATGTATAAGATGAATAGGAAGGCTATTTAGGAGAAAATAAAACACCAATTTTGAATGGCTTCGAAAACATTGTGGAAAATGGAGTATTTGCTCATCATGAGCAAATGCTCCATTTCCTACAATGTTTTCGAAAGTCATCTGCTCCAAGATGCATCAAATATCTATAGAGTAAAGGTAAAACAGGGTAGACTAAAACATGGTACAGACATGTTGTAAATTTCAAATTGGCCCCTCATATTGCTGGTAAAGATACATCAGCAGGACTTCATATAAGCGAGCGTAAATTAAAATATTCTTTGACCCATTTTGGCATTTCACTATGTTGGTACCATGCCTTAAGAATCGTTCTGGAAAGATGATTCTAATGCATGGTATTAACACAGGTATTGGTTGAGAAATAAGGATTTTAGCATTTGCAATACCCACCTTGGGGAATAACAATTCTTGCACTGAACACTCGTCCTGCATAAAGACAAAATTAGGCAGCCGCTTGTCCTGCAAAGAAGGAAATCTCACTTGTCCTAAACTAACTATTGCCCTGCAGGACAAGCGGCCATGTGGAATTTTGTATTCCCTGCTCCATATCTGGAGGCCTGTACCAGTCATACTTAGCAAACAGTACACACCTTATCAGAGGCCTAATCTTCCGAGCCCTTTTAGACAGGGTATGGACGGTTTGCCATATAAATAACTTTCAGTTTTAAGAAAATGTATATATATTTATTATTTGGGTTCATAAATCTTAAAGCAACATGAAGAGTTGAGGTCAATAAACTTTCTCTATATAGATTCTAACCCATCCCATCTTGAGACCCAACATCAGAAATGCATATGCACGATAGGTTTGGTAGGGAAAGAGAATATTTTTCTAATGATTTCTAGGGACAATTTTTATGAGACTGACATTCCTTTCTGATAATCACATGCTGAAAATTGTTCCTGATGTGCAAGAATGACAACAAATTTTTACAACACTCAACAGACACAGTCGAACTTTGCTAGCTCGTACTCATCGGCATTCTCAAAATTATTTCGACTTAACCGAAGTAAGTACTAAACTATATCTTAAGACCTAGTGCAAATGATAATATTTTGTTGATAAAGTTATGAAATACCTTATATCATGTGTTTAAT
>JAULCE010041000.1:0-13585 GCA_032359355.1 Macoma nasuta | reverse complement strand
TTATTTCGTTAAAACATTTTCTCTTAAAGTAGTCCCAATCGACAATTTTAAACTTGGCGCCGAAAGAGTTAATTGAACTGAGATTATTTCGGAAGATTCGTCGCTATTCTTCAGATACCACGTAAGAGCCATTTTGGAAGAGACAAAACATATTTACGTGGTTTGGGATGGAACCCGACGATAACTTTTTCTCAGGGTACGCATTGGTGAATCGAGCTACTGATCTAAAATCGTAAACCTTTATAGTTATGATCATAACCGTGATTTATTCAATCACGGTTATGATCATAACAACACAGATCTAAATCAGATGCCGCATATTTCAGCGTTTGGTATATGTCTCCAAGTTTCTTAAAAGCACATATAATAGTTATGTTTTAAGCAAATTGATTGTTCGCAAGAATGCAACAGACGACGACAAGTTAAACCTCGGACTAAGGGTTAAGCACATGCAATGCATTAATGCTACTGCAGGAATAAACAGAGCTTTAAAGAAAATATATGCGCTCGCGATCGTTAGATGAAAGCTGATTCTTGTGTGTTCAGGGATTAGGGACATTTTCTGGACCCCTTCCTGATCGTTTACCTCAAGTGCACGGACATCGAAACCCCTGTTAAATTTACGACAGGGCTAAGCTTCGAGTACGTTCGGTCTGTTCAATAATTCTTGTTTGAGCTAGTTGTACAAGACGCATGTTTTAATGAATTGAACCCTTTCAGTGCGAAACGAGTTAATACGTTCTTTGCAAACAGTGTTGACCTGAAACAGAGGGCTCCTGTAGTGGCAGTATTTTGTAATTTGAAGATGTGTTTCTGCAAATATGTTTTCTCTATAAGCTATTTTTAGACATATGCACTCAGAGAGACTCTGTACAATTGCATTTGTTCCATTTTCTACAATATAGTCAAACAATTCATAAAGTACGTCTTCCTTTTACCTAGACTATATTGTAGAAAATGGAACTTTGGCTAGTTACGAGCAAATGCTCCATTTCCAACAATTCTTGTACTAGTCGTCTACTACAGAGGCACCAACAGTCGCTTGTGTCGTGTAAATGGTTACCGCTGAGCACATATGGAAATAATTAATGAGGCAAGCAGTTTACCCGTTATAATCAAACTTCATTGCTACATAGGCTTCAAACGACGTTTCGGGAGTAGGGATGATATTTACGAGGTTAGGGTATTGCCCGTTTACTTTCCATCACCTGGTTTCATCAGATGACCTGTTTGTTTCCATTTCAGCTATGGCGTGGGTTGTGTATAAAAGTCCCTTGTGGCACAAAGATACGGTGCAGTCGGATGTTAAACCCCTGCCCGACACTAACACCCTGATCTCCATGGAGCGGGAGTTTGTGAACGACGCGATTCGAACCCAGGTCTACCACTACCCTCGGAAGAAGCCCATTATACCACATTACTCCGCCCAGCAAGATAAGTGCGCCCAGGCTTACTTCCGGTCGCCTCTAGTGCAATCCTTGCTGGGGCCTAACCGTGAACAGGTAAGTTCGTATGTGTTCAGCTAACATTCAATATGGAAGCACAATTATGATAGTGCTAAAACAAGTGGTCGCAAAAAACATAACGACGTTAACTTCGGTTCTACAGTCTGGTCGATTACATAGCTAGTTGTCCCAATGTTTATATTGTATATGTACGGGTATATGTAAAAGTCAAATTACACAAAAGCTACTGGTAAGGAATGCGCAAAAATCATTCACAAGACCATGAAATTTCTTTCAGCACTTCTTTTATCGTAAGTCCTCTCTACTCCAGCCAAAATGGGATAAGAACAAGGAGGTTAATTGCATCAAACTCTCGTTTAAATATGTATAATATATATACATTGTATGCATAGGCAACAATTATCATCAGTGATTTCTGTCACAAAACCTATATGGACTAGGGGAATTTTGTTTTATACAACTGTTTTAACATACAGCAACTACGCGACCGCTCAAGAATGGTGCATTGTTGCTTTAAGGCAGTGTGTCGCTTAATGCAGTATAAAAAAGTTTTTAGTGATGAACCATAGATGAACGCTACCAGCAGATCGTTCTGTATTGCTTTCTTTATGACTGGTTACCATGGAGCAGATTCCGGGCATTGATTCCCAGTTTTTAATGTAAGATACATACATTATCCTGAAATTCCATATCAGAGATCAGCGCGGTTCACGGAAATGCCCATACCGGCAATGTATTGAAAAGTGATGCATGTTTAACCTTAGCACTGACCTTGTAAATATGTATATGTGACAGTTTAAAGTAATCAGACGATACTTTAAGACTGGGGTTGTAGAGTTGAACTATAAACAACAACAATTATCTTGTGAAGGAGAATATTATTGCAGACTATGGCCTCAAAGTTACGCCATAAATATCTCGTACTGTAAACATACTTGACAGCCATACAAACGTGAATGATGTTTGAAACAAGCCTTGTTAACATTCTCCCTCCTAGAAACGCCCGCTGGTGCCTATTCAGCATATATGTTTCGAAATCTTGGTTAGTAATGGAGCATTTTCCTGTCATGAACAAATGCTCATGTTCTCACAACTTGATATTGTCAAATGCATACTTTATTGGCATTTCCGTTTTACTTAATAATCTTAATTTTCACCAGTGTGAGTCGAAAATAGCAAGGACATAATGGACTATAAAAACAGTCGCAAGATGTTGAAGTGCATTTGGAAGACTTCTATTTGAGTCATAAGATTAAGACAATGTTCAAATGTAGAAAAACAGACTCAAGTCATGCTATTGTGGCTTTTAAATCATTTGAAACTACATGTATATCTTAACCAACTATATGTTAGCGCGACCAAACATATGATAAGTGACTTCTGGGTTTTACGAATGCAGACCGTGAAAGACAGCCATAATACATTACTTTCGTTGTTCTGTATTATGCGACCACCTGTCTTGAATATAACTAATGTGACCTATTTTTTTAAAATGTGCTGGCGCTAAACATAGAAATGACGACTTGTTTAACCTTTTACCAATACGTCTCTATAGCAATAACTATTGAACGCATAATGGGAAATGGAGCATTTGCTTGTAATGAGCAAATGCTGCATTTTCCACAATATGTTGAAAGTCATTCAAAATTATAGTTTGCCTTTCATCAAAATAACGTTCTTATTCATTATATATCTCTACTTTAAGTGTGAGTGAGTCTAACAATAGCATAAAGAGTAAAGTGTAAAGATCGAGTATTTTACCGAAATGATAAACCGAGATAAATAACAAACGTATAGGTTTATAGACCTTGTAAAAAGGAACTACATTGTGGTACAAACTGTGCACTTCCAGATCAGACGCCGCATGTCTGATCTGGAACTGCACTGTTTGCTATTTTATTGTTGGATGATATTGACGCCTGTTGAGTTAAATGGTCGATGAAGACATGTTTTAGATTATGTTTTTTTTTTATCTTGAGACGTTGTTTGAGGTTCTCTGTTCAGATGAATGTTTCATCAGCGACAACCATTCAACATGTTAGTTGGTTCCATTGGCATTATGACACTTGCTACTAAAGTAGTTATTTGTACAGAATGATATAACGGATTTATTGAGTATATGAACTTATCTCTCAAGTGAAACTTCAAGAGCGAGAATACCAAAACAAGGGATAATGTTACATCGAATTGGTTTCAAGAGAGCTCTTACAGTACTCTCTGAAAGTTTTGAAACTGTTATCACTATTTGTGACGGGTTATCTCAAATCTCAAATATCCATGCAAACACTGTTGATGCATCATGGACGAATGCTAACACAAGGTAGCGCTTATGCTAGGACCCCATCTACTGTATGCTTTGATTCTTATTTATAGCAGAGGTACGAGATGGAGGCATGATTTAGATTCGGACGTCAGATATTCAGCATATCTTTCAGGCATTGTAAATCAAAAGTTTATGACACAAGACAAACACATTATGGGGTAATGGCAGTTTTACCGATTGTATTTTGACCAAGCACTCGACAGTTTATGTATTCACACGTGTTGACAAATGCAGAAATTGTAATAAACGATATCTGTATACAGCTAAAGCATAACAACATTGTATAGTGCTTGTCCTCTATTAGAGGTTAAACATCATCATGCAGGAGGCGATTTTTTCATTCAAGCTGGTGGCTGTTTAAAACATTGTGGGAAATATTTGCTCGTAACGATCAAATGCCGCCTACAATGCTTTCAAAGCAATGAACAATTATATTTTTCTTTTTGTCTAGAAATAAATCATTTTGAACCGGCTACTGGTACGTGTATGTTGATATGTAAAATAAAGCATGTAGCTTAAAGGGTCAAATCATGCTCAGATATGAAGTGCAGTTTTCTGCTCACCATTTGTTACCATTTCCATATTGTATCGCTGTCGACGAAAGAAGAATACCATTCTAACAAACCTATGCAGTTTAACATTATTACCAAGTATATGCTGCATCCAATAACATATAAATAATAATCATAGTCAACAGACGTTTGATGGGAGACTCTTGATCAAAACATCACCCGCCAATGACCTTAAAGCTCCCTTGCAATCGCACTAAGCTGGTTAAGTATGGGTTTATCCCGCAGAGATGACCAGTATCTGTCCGTGATCCATTTAAATCTAAGAGTATTAATATACTTAGGTATCATTAAAAATGAATCATTGACAAGTTTGCCCACTGGCTATTAGTTACTTGATTATACAGGTCCGTCGTTAATGCTCCGCGTATCAGACAAGAGTTGGTGCTTACTTAAGTGTAGGAAAAGATCTACATGTAAGCGCACTAATTAATATAAATCCACTTTGCAAATCGCCGTTGTTCTTCCCGAACCTACAGTAAATGTCATTGTGGCACAATGGCACTTACATGGTTTTAGGAGAACAGCGACATAATATATTATATTTGATTTGTGCCTAGATTCGATGATCGGTAGATGGATGCACAAGGTATGAAACTTTTTTGAAACAAATCATCCAATGCCCAAGTATAATGTAGAAGTTCAACAATACAATATTTCGGGACCGCTCGTTCGAAGGTCGATACACCCGCCCCTTAAACTGTGGGCGATAAAAGTTCCAAATTCAAGTTACTCGGAGTCTGATCTCTCTTCAAACTGTTTGACACTTAGAGTGACTATAACTTTGAAAAACATCAGAGTATAGTAATATTAGTTCATTTATTTTACATTGTGTTGCGTCACGGTAGCGTTTAAATAGTAGTAACCAACGCTAGTTGGCAAATCTTAGTATCAAATCAATCACCCACTAGTTACTCGGAATGTGATCTGGCGCCACTCTGTTTGCTAAGCTAAACAACACCCAAAGTACCAACGTACCTCTTGGATACGAATAGATAAGAATACATTATGTCTGCCTCAAACTAAGAGATAAGAGAACGCGATTTTATGTGCAGTCAAATCTGTATTAAATGTGCAGTCAAATCTGTATTAAATGCGCAGTCAAATCTGTATTAAATGTGCAGTCAAATCTGTATTAAATGTGCAGTCAAATCTGTATTAAATGTGCAGTCAAATCTGTATTAAGCGGCCACGCCAAAATTAGGCATTGGTGGTCTAGCAGATAGAGTTTTGCTCAATGCAGATTGAAAGAAATGCAGAAACTCTCCAAAGAGTTGTCTGTATTTCTTTCGTTCTGTATCAAACGAGCCCCTGTCTTTAAGAGTCGCTATGATACATTATGTGATGGTCATTCAAGACAGGTTTGGCAGTAAGACATCTGAATATATTAGCAGCTGTGACTGATAACAAACTCACTATTTCGCCTCTAATGTAGATTTATGCGTGTTGAGTTATCTTGGGCCCTCTCTAGTGAGGCTGCTGGATTTTAACTTCTGCACATAGTAAACTGTTTCAACTTTTTGCATACATCAAATAACGATATAAAATCACTTATCGTTCAATAGACTCAAACTTTTGACCGGTAAAATCCTTCAGATGATAATAACCTACGCATAAAGAAATATAGTGTATGCTTCAAGCGTGGGCATTCGTATGTTGCGATTTCTTTATTTCGTAAATGATTTTCTTTAACAAATTGCGTGGATATAATGTTTTTGATTTGTTTTTCGTACAGTGGACCTCAGTTTAGCCTCAAGCTGGCGGTTTGCCTGGTTTTCAATAGTTCGGTCGTCTTGGGGGTTTCCCGGGTTTCTTCAGTACATGTGGGTGATGATTGGAAATTGGCCTAATTGGCAGTTCGTGTCCCGTGCCACGGGTCTTATCGTCGCTAAGCTGTCTGGCGGACATTCCAACACAAACTATTCATTAGCATATGACATCGACAGCACTTACAGAAATTTGAATCTTCGTTAAAAACATACACGAATTTACATAACATGATCAGTGAAAGGGGCACACTTTCATTCAAACCCTTTACTCCATACTTACCAATTTGACGCCGCCTCTGAAGCAGATGACTATTGGAAACATTGTGGGAAAGGGAGCATTTGCTCAAAATAAGCAAATTGCTCCATTTTCATCAGTGTTTTCAAAATCATTCAAACTTGGTGTTTTCCTTTCTACTGGATAATCTTCCTATTCATCATATACTTTCATTGTGAATGTGTCTAAATAGCATAATAAGGGTTAACCCCTTCACTGCTAGTGTTATATGCAAACAGCTTAGATCCGGATGAGACGCCGAACAACTCGGCGTCTCATCCGGATCCAATCTGTTTGACAATCTGTGAAGTTTGGAAATGAAGCAGACGGAGTATTGCGCATGCGCAAAATTGCTTCCGGTAGTTAATGGATTAGAACAGTGTTCACAGTGTAGGGAACTGCTGACCCAGGTTAATCACCGTGTTGAAAGTAGGGTGGCTTTGGAATAATAGATAAGACAATGTTGTTGTTGATCAAACTTGGTATTTTCTGGTCAAATGTTACGTAAGAACATAGCGAATGATTCGGGTCTACATTGTTTGTGATGTCTTCCTTCAAGTTGGAAGTCGTGCAACGGTGCCATAGTTTCCTCTACTACTGAAAACGTTTTAGAATCTTATCAGATGTCAATTTGGAGACCTGTCTTGTCTTGTCACAAACAAATTCTCAGACTTGAGACTCAAAATGACTCCCAGCTTTAACTAGAATGATAGATGATGGGTGTCATGGGTCCCGAGTCTGAGAATGTGTTGATGAATTCCATCTCCGGTGTTAGGTCTGGTTTTTCACTGCCTGCAATATCCGAGGGTTGTGTGGTGCGATAACGTTGGCCATATGTATAGTCACATCTAAAACAGGGTGTTAAACACGTGTAGGTGGGCCATTTTGCGAGAAAGCATTACAAACGATGTAAAACCAGAACATAATACCGCATCGCATCGCCTGAGCTTCTTAATATAAACAAGAATAGTCCTTAGATAGACATTGAGTGCATACATGTCGTCTGATATTCTATCGTTGCCTCTCCCATTTCTGCTTTTCCCGTTCTTCTCATCATACCCACGCCCGTCTCTCTGTCCATATGGTTAGATCTCTCTGTCATTATATCTGTCATTATCTATGTCTGTGTCTCTGTCAATGTATATGTCCGTCTCTCTATCCATCTATATGCCCGTCTCTGTTAACCCCTTCACTGCCAGGCATGTTGTGCACATGCGCAATATTTTTTCAACTTCCACTTTAGGCTTGACACATTCCCTCGACCTAAAACCTTTGGTCGAGTGTCAAACAACTTGGATCTGAATGAGACGCCGAGTTTCTCGGCGTCTCATTCAGATCCAAGCTGTTTGCGTATGTAACTTAACTCGAGATATAGGGCAGTGAACGGACGGATTTATGTCCATGCGTATGGCGTTCTCTCTATCTGTATATATGTCCGTCTCTCTGTACGTCTCTGTCCATGCATATGTCTTTCTCTCTCCACGTCTCTTGTATATGTGTATCTATTATCACGTCCATGTGTGTACCTTTAATAGACAAATGATTCTTTAACTTCATAAATTAAAGCATATCATTCTGAATGACCAGTAACGTTGCTATGTATATTGAATGATATTAGGCCAGTAAGTAATGGGCTTGATATCATGATGCGTTGTGTCAAAGGATTTGAAGTAATCTCCACAAGTCCTCTCTTGTTTGTCAAAGATTTTTGACCCTATATAATGTAATCTATCATTTATTGATAAATACGCGGCATCTTCTCATATTTTGGATGGTGATACCTTGCTTAGTCTTGATTTAACTTGTATACGTAAGCAGTATTGACAGGTTTTCTAAAACTTCTAACATCCTTCATACACATTTATAATTTAAGATGTCCAATGAATGTCATTTTTCTTTGATCCATGGGTTATTTGGTCAACACAATACTTCAAAGTATGAACACTTGACGACGGTCAGAACACAAACAAGAATGGCAGCTTCTAGTAACAGGGATTTCTTTCACGATACCTCTCAGCATCAGAGTAGGCTAATCGCGACCATAATACTCTTTTTAAATAACTCCAATTCTGACCTGCTCGTTCGATTTTCTTTATATCTAATGAACCTATTGTGTGAGTATCAAACAGCTTGAATCCAGATCAGATGTCGAGTTCGACATCTGATCTGGAGTCAAGCTGTTTGATACTCACACAATAAGCTCATCAGATCAGAAAATCGGACGATTTTGAAAACGAAGCCGACGACGTTTTGAGCAGACGTCAATTTTCATAGCAGACTAGTGGAAACTGTTTGTTAAATCAAGCGTGTTATGCATGTATTTACGATAATGGGGGAGATTCGTCATGGTGACTGCGCGTCTCCTGTTTCATATTTACAACACCTTAACCTCTGTGTGATCAAACGTAGATTGACATTCTATCGGTTTCCTATCACCGCTGTTTCAAAACCGCGGGACCATCCGCTTTAAGTGCCTTGTCTAAATATGTTGTTCTCACTTCTGATAAGTGTCTAAATGCCTGTTTATGATTCGCAATTTATTGTGTACAAACAACTGAAGTGATTTTTAAAGTCAAAGCGCAAACAGAAAATACCTCTAACGGTTTGGTTTATCTCATTATAAACTATAGTGTCATACGTACAATGAATGTCAGATAACATATTTCGACGAATTGGGGGACCAGGGTAGATAACTCGTGGTCTACAACCTCTGCGGACTCGTCTGGATTAGCCACGCGGGGGAGCGCCTTGAGCAAAGCCGATTCATTAATCCGTAGTTCATACGGATCTGGAACTGAATTGTAGATAATCTGATTGCATGGCTGTAATCTGTGAGCGATACTAAAACATAGGCTGTAGTGAATTTAAAAACAACAAATGGCGGATTATTTAAATGAAAATGGAGATGCTTCGGGGACACTTAAAGTTGAGGTTTCTGCAAGAGACAGAAAAGAGAATGCCGTCATAAGAACTAGCAGTTTTCAGGAGAGAATACAGTCAGAAACGCCCGGTACTAGTGAAATAGAAAGCATTCTTCAAAAACAGAGTCTGAGAACGCCTACACGCGGCCAGGAGTCACCTCGCAGAAGAACCAGATCCCCGGACAAGTCCTACTCCCCGTCTCGCGGCTCGCCAGGCCAGCGGTCATCTGTGTCTCCGACACGGCGAGAACGGTCGTATTTGAGAATTTCTTCCCCGGACAAGGACAAGGCCGTGCGTCAGTCTGAGATCTGGGGCCAGTGGGGCCGCTCCAAGAACGACGTCGGGGACTATCTACAGACGTACAACGTGAAGCAGATGACCGGCTTCTACGGGAAGTCGCTGGGCGGCAAGGTGGGCGCGGCCCAGGAGTGGTACCGCGACAACGGCCTGGACCGCAGCAAGACGCAGACAGAGGCGCTAGACTGGCTCTACAAGGTAGGCGAGGCAACGTGTGACGTAGCAAACATATATGCACAATGACATTTTCTTCAACATTTCATGTACCCCTTTAACATTATGGGAAATGAAGCATTCGCTCACAATAAGCGAGTGCTCCATTTCCACAATATATTCAAATTTGGTGTTTTTCTTTCTCCAAAATAATCGTTTTATTCATCGTATAATTTCATTGTGACTTAGTCTAAAACAGTATATTGAGTAAAGGGGTAATCTTATCTCATATAGTTTTCTATCTTAAATTCTGGTCACGGAATTTATCATTTACCGTCAATGTTACGATTACATATCATCATCACTACAATCCATTAAAAACAGCGTATGCTTCGGTCAGACGCTACGTCAGAGACGTGGCGTCTGGTCTGGGTCTACACTGTTTATAAAGTCCAAATGCGCTTTTACCCATGTTGCCGGTCAAGTATTTTGATTCCATAAAAATGAACTGTGGTCAGGAAACAATAAGCGATCCCAGACCAGGCCCTTTGTATATAAGGAGTCCTTCTCTGGACCTGCACTGTTTGTTTAACCCTTTACTCCATATGGTGTTAAAGACTCACTCACCATGAAAGTATATGATGAATAGGAAGAATATCTAGGAGAAAGGAAAGCACCAATTTTGAATTGCTTGGAAAACAATGTGGAAAAATGAGCATTGACTCATTATGAGCAAAATTAATACTCCGTTTTTCCACAATATGTTTAAATGTCATCTGCTACAGAGGCGTCAAAGGGTGTAACTATGTGTTATGGTGTAGAGGGTTAAAAAGTAACGGCCAATTGAGGAATTCCCCAGTTGGTCCACAGCCTTTTGCTGTGTACTGTATTTTAGATCAATTTCTTCATTATTGTCAACGTTTTCATTCTGAGAATCACTATGGAACTTGAACAGATGCCGAATCATCGACACATGTGGACAAATCTAGTATCAAACGCCGTCACTTCTACCAAATACATATTTTCATGCCCTTGTTCATTTATACCGATTACCTGCATTCCACAACAAGTAACAAGGGCCTCCGATGTCGAACTCAATGGCACCAAATAGATGAAAGTGGCCCTCAACAATTTGGCGATTTGTAGTATGGAATAAATTAGCAAAATGTTGAGAGTGAAAATCGAATTGACAAGTATCCCCAGTCATATCTACTTAAGTTAATCCCCTGCTAACTGGTTTGTTTTCTCCAACTTTATTGTACGGTACACACACACAGTCAACCGTCGTTGTCTCGAACTCGGACAACCCTTTCACCGCCGTAGTTGCCTAAATGCGCATTTAAAAATAGTGCAGTCCCAGATCAGACACCGCCTTAAAATGCGGCGTCTGAGCTGGAACTACACTATTTTGCGATACATTTTGTTTGTTCTTAAACTGGTCATAACTTGGCGCCCAAAAGGTTATATCAAATTCATGCCTCAATAGAAACTAAAATCTGAAACATGATTTCATTTGTGGATACGTGTCGATGATTCGGGGACTGTTTTATCGGTTTGAATTAAACGAAGTTCAAATTTGATTCGAACTTCGTGTATTTCGAACTGATAACAATAGGCGACCCCGACTTCGACATAACGAGTGTCGACTATACTTAAAAACTTTGAAACGTGTAATCTCGCTCAATATAGTGTTTAATGAGCACTCATGCAGCGGTACCATTTCAAATAAACATTGTTCCATTGTTTGAAATACGCTGTTTATAGTATATCTGACACCGTTATTAAGCAGCCACTCAAAAACGCGGATTGGTTAATGCAGAATGAAAGTAAAATAGAAAGCTCTCAAAAGAATTATCTGTCTTATTTACGTTCTGCTTTGAACGACCACCTGTCATTAATAGTTGTTACGATACCTGAATTGATGGCCGTTTAAGACAGGTCAGACTGTACATCAGCGCTCAACTTTACTTTAGATTGGAGGTAGGGACTCCGTTATTCCTCAAACTAATGCTCGAAAGGCCTTATTACTTTATCTCATAGAAACGTCTTTTCACATATCTTTATTACATTACCTTTGAAACATTGTGGGGAATGGAGTATTTGCTCATAATGAGCAAATGATCCATTTTCCACAATATTTTTAAAACCATTGAAAGTTGGCATTTTCGTTCCCATGCGTTATTCATCATTTTTATCAGATGTTTTCATTGGGGATGAGTGTAAAGAAAGAATGCATGAGGTACAGGGATAAAAAATACTATTCTTTTCGTGGTTTTGAATACAAGTTGGTCAAATGATCAATAGTTGAGTTCTTACTTACAGGCGAACTCCTTAAGTCGAAGTTTGCAGGACTTTTTATAAGTGTGAATTACCCGATGTTCGAATTCAATCTTAATTCCGAGTAATTCTAATTAATAAAAATAGACCCAAATTTGACACGTATCCAAAAAGCAAAAAGTTTATGTTTTTGAATCCGTTTTAGATGCAGTTAAAACACACGCTCGACTTAACCGTAGTAACGGGGCAACAACAAATTATACAGTCGCCATCGCGCAATTCCAATCTTAAGACGTTTCGAAAATTGTAGACCTGAATCAGTTTCCATGGTAACATAATTGCGTTTGACCATGCCTTACATTGTTTGGAATGATAGGAGACGAATACTATTGGATATGAGCACTAGTAGTAAGCAAATCTACTTTAGATGATCAAGGCATGACACACATGCATTACTTTAGATGATCAAGGCATGACACACATGCATTTAGATTATAGATTTGATTTTAAGGTGTTTTATGAACAAAATGATATATATAGTTTTTGACATTACATGTCAAAATGGTCAGCTAGATTAATGGTTGCTATTAACCTACCAATGTGTATGGACAGGGTTTCTGACGCCCTATTACAGAACCTGACATCTTGCTCCGTCTATACTTTACTCCATATGCTATTTAAGAGTCTTTCAAAATGAAAGTATATGATGAAGAGGAAAACTTTCTAGGAAGGTGAAAGGAAAACGTCAGATTTGAATGGCGTTCCGAACATTGTGGGAAATAGAGCATTTGGTCATGATGATCCAAGCTACATTGCCCACAATGTTTTAAATAGTCATCTGCTATAGAGGCGCAAAAGGTGTGTATATGGCGTTAAGGGTTAAAACAGTTCTCATTAAACATTATAGTGTGTGAAACATAAAAAATGAAATGTATGGATCCAATATTCAATGATTCACATGTGTAAGTAGTAAACACCATGTTCATCCATCAAACATTATTAGGTGTCTTGGAAGATAAACCAGATGAATGTTTGCAAATAAAGACGTGCCGCTGTCATTGAGTTGATATATAGTTTGCCACACTTTTTATCTTAACTCAATAATATATGTATATGTCTATGTACTTCTATCTTAAGGTAGTATAACATAAACGCATATCGATATTCTAAATTGAATATTCTGGTTAAATGCCACATCCAGGTGCTTCAATAATCACATATGCGGGGATTTAGCACAAAAGAAAGCCTATACATGGCAAGAAGGTGCAACAACCGCACCGAGTCGCATTACAAGAGGTATATGACATACATACCTTATCTGTAGTACAATATATGTGTCTTTTGGCAGACAAGTTATTATCGGCATGAGAGTTAGTCAGTGGTAATTGACTTACATACGTTTAACATGGTATGATTATGTCAGTGTTATGACAATATACATGTGTTAGGCTGCAAATAATACAGTAGAGTCTCGATAGTTCGAAATCGGATAACTCGAATTCCTGAATTCCAAAATTACGTTTTTATTGACTTCT
>JAULCE010040889.1:0-13588 GCA_032359355.1 Macoma nasuta | reverse complement strand
ACTTTCAGCTACTGCCATTTTCCCTGGTTTTGTCTTCTGTTCTGGTATTGGTACCTATTTTCATCTCTAGCACTGTTTTCTGGGTTATGGGACTTGTTATATGAATGGTTTTGTGGATCCTGTTTTTGCGGACAATCTTTCGCAAAATGTCCCGGTCTGCCATATTCAAAATATGTCCTGTCATTAATTTGTGGGTTTGGGTTGACAGCATTTCTCGGATCCTTTGATTTCCCGTTTGTGATATCTTTTGGAAAACCTGGTCATTTGATCGCCTTTTCAACTTATCAATTCTTCTTACTACAGCGTCTCTGTGGTCATTCTTAACAGCTCTTGTATATGGATTGCCTTTTCTTGAGTAATTTTGTTCAGCTTCTACTCAAGGCTCAAAACCACTGATATTCCGGAGTAGTCTGACTGGGATTACGTTTATTTACACTTACGTCTGATGGGGTGATAATGGGATAAGAGTAAGGATGGACGCCCTTAAACTGGTTTAAAACCCCAGTGACGTTTTTGCCACTGACTGTTCCAAGGCTGTACACCTGTGTTCATCCTAGTTTTATGTCTGTTATCTGTCCTTGTGTGTCTTCTATAACCTGTGTATGTTTGTGTGCGTGCGCGTGTGTGTGTGCAAGTGTATTTGTGTGAGTGTGCTGAGAATGAAGATGTTCCTGTGCTGTTCGAGTGGCAGTTTGTTTTGTATGAAGTGTGTCCTGCTTGACCTCCATGTCTACTTCAGACATATTTTGGAACCACCTATCAGGTCTTTTCTCAGCTGTTCATCATATATGACATCTGCAAAACATACCAATGCCATTTCTATTTTGCATTTAACATCCAGATCTAGGTAAGCCTAACCATCCACATAATGTCATCTGCCAATTCATCTAAAGTTTCATTGCGTTTTGTAATAAGGGCCCGCAGTTTTGCAAAATGTATTCTCCTTTAGTTTTGTGTTATAATAACTGTGCTAGGGTTTCAGCAATAAAATCATAATCCCTGCGACTCCGTTGTGATATGTCATTTAGTATCTCTGCAGCATTTCCCCGTAGACTAACTACTAACTGTAAGGCTCTCTGTTCCATGGACCAATTGTTGATGTCACCAAACATTTTAAGTTGGGTAAGATAAGAGCCTTATTCTGTGGTGCCGTCAAAAGTTGGTGGTACAGCGGATTACTGGTAGGGGTACCGAACAGAATTTCAACGTGCCAACACGAATATTATTGTAAGAGTAAAAATATTCAGTTTACCAACTCCCAAGCCTAGACATAGCTTTGGAATTAAAGCTTGATCAGATCTTTACCCTTTATGCCTGGGATCGGTATTAAGACCTGAAAACTGTCTGTCTCGTTTGGTGTATATTGTACTGACTGCTTTGCTTGCAGTATACAAAAGTTGTTTGCACTATTAAGTATTTCTAGATCTATCACTATTGCTTTGTACTCACCCAGTCTTGAAAATAGCCTACTGCTTATTATTAAGTTATTATTATATTAAACCTAGAAACGGTTTAATAACTGGACTAAAGTAGTTTTGAGTTTGAAAATAATATTTGATTTATTATTTTAGAGTAGACTTGGAAACAGTCTAGGTAAGCTATTAAGGATGATGACCGGTAAATGGGAGGTAACCGCTACTAACTTGGTATAAGTCTGTACAGATTTATCCCTTGGTAGCTATGATAACACTAAATCTAAGGTCAATGAAGGGTAAAACACCGCCGCCAGAAGGTTGTAGTGTCTCACGTGATAAGCCGTCGAGGACTACTCTGTATGTACATTGTTCATAATATCGAAAGGTAGGATTAGCTAATTTCCGACATAATAAGTTGATAAAACAATTGAGATATCCTCTGATATCCAACGTTTATAGTTTAAAATACATGTATGAACACAGGTATCCGTATCATGCATACTTTATAGTGTTTACAGGTAAATATAATATATATTTATGTATTTTATCCTTTAATGTTTTTTTAGTCCTGGTTTCAATTACTGCCTATAAAACTGTATATAACAAACTGATATTGATGCTTACAGATGTGCACCGGGTAAGGCATTATTACGCCTTATAAATAATACTTAAATGTATAAATGTTTGGGGAAACGCATGGTATATCTACCTGTGACAATGTCATTGTCTGTTAAAAATGTGCAGGCTTCCATTTGTTCTGCAACTTGGTCACAGCTACAACGCAGGGACATGCTTTTAAGGTTCATACGAATAAGCAGTGCGTAACAATAACGTAGTATGCCGTTAATATATGATACATGTATAAATTATTGTTAATGGTTAAATGATTACTTTTATATATTAAGATATTAACACATGAAATACATCAAATTTGTTTCACTGAAATGTGACAACAATGCCTTAATAGATCACATGTGCCATATTGGCGTGGTTTTTTTATGATGTCATAAATAATATCGATTTAAGATAATATTACACGATCTCTTGTTGTTTTACATGTATCGTCTAAATATAATTTTTAAAGTCTAACTTTGTTTTTAACATAACTTGCACACTATGCCTTATTGACCCATCCTGAATAATGTACCATTAAAGATATGTCAATACAAACAGCGTTGATATGTTTTACACAGCAAACATATCTGCTTCTTATCAACAGCTTGTGTATTCTATTTCAACAACTTAACTTGTGTTTACTTAATACATGTTTCCATTTGGACCCAGAAAGGACACCTTAAATATCAGCGTTGCATCAGCCTCGAAACTGTCTGCATCTAGAAACGTGTTTTTCAAACGATATATACGAACAATTAACATGGAACCATTTAGAGAAGACGAAATTATTGACAGACGACAAATACCTTGAGGGCTAAAGATTTTTACCAATACTCTACCGCAAAGTGTGTCGTCTTCTCTGTTTCAATATTAGGCTTACACGAACATATGGCGGAGAAGCATTGTCTATGTGTAAGATTTGATTCTAAATAGAGTAATTCGACTTTTGGTCTGGGTTAAAAATTTAGAAGTTTCTCATTTAACTATAACGTTTATGAATAGCGGTGCATGTAATTTAACATTTAGCACGAGGAGCGCATTGTCGTCTGCACAAAGTGTCGTCTATTGCAATTTTGTAAGCCTTTTGTTCTGGTATTTACTCGTTTTAACGTATAATGAGAAATGTCAAAACGTTTGGATCCTGGTGAAACGCCGAGTTACTCGAGTCTCATTTTGACCCAAACTGTTTACAAAGAAATTGACGAGGCGCCCGTAGTTTGCTAAATGATTAAGCTCAAGATAAAGAACGGGTTCTCCTTTCATGGGGGTAAAAACGAGCCGTATCCGGGTAGCAAACTTAAACTACTCTACCTGACGAAAGTTCAGTTACGATTTTAGTACATGTATAATCTTTGCAGGCAACTAGCCGCAGTTTGGTCAGAGAACAGTCTCGGGGCCAATATGAACGTCTCGTTAGATGTTCCCTGGACACAAATCGAACTAAACCTAACACTACTCAGAAAATATACTTTAAGATAACAGACAAGACATATAAACGCTGTCTGGTTGTTTAGTCAATCTGTCAAAACGTTTGGGTTCTGAGTTGACGCCGAGTTTCTCGAGTCTGATTTATAGCCAAGCTGTTTCCGAAAATAAGCCATCTCAAACATAGTCGTTAAGGGCAAAACGGATTAATATGTCAAGCCAAACTCTTTCGGAAATACAGACCGACTATGTTGACTTTTAGCCCTGTAAAATGTTGCATGCAGCCTGAGATCCGAACCTTTTTGCAATTTGGAATATTCTGAATTTGTTTGGAGGACATTAACACAATACAGTCGATATTCAGACTAAATTCTAACTTCGGGTTGTTCGAACTAATAAAAATCGTCGCCCTAGTTCTACATGTATCCACAAAGTCATCACACTATGTTTCTGGGTCAGATTAAGTTTAACCAAAGCATGAGCTCGACTCAACTGAGTTCGAGATACCGAGCTAAGGACTACTAACGAGGTAACGAGGTAAGCCTCAAATGAAACATAACACTTATTTGTTGTATTCTAGTTCCCTTCATTCTGATTACGCATACATTACATTGAAAGGGGAAGAAGCTCCAGAATATTCTATATTGTTACAATGGTCGATTTGAACGTGTTCATTCTTCTGGAGAAGCCTGTAGGTTATCGTCGAGAACGGGTATTTAAGATTGGATCAGGCGTGAAATTTAGTGTTGAATGAGAAGCGATGGACAGGAGCGATATTCTCATTAGAAAAGATATAATCTGTATGTGCTTTAAATGTACCTTTCAAAGGTAAGTGACTAAAATGTCTACTACATTTCGATACCCAGTTTCGTTTTCAAACTATTTTGGTTTACATAACATATTCCTGCTATCGGTTCATCTGCATGCATTTTATTGTGTAGAACATAGCAATATTCCATACAATTCGGTAATAATATAGATCATTTTAACAACTTTCTATCAATATTGAAACGTCAACGTATATACATGTTACAGTTTGGGGCTCTTTAAGATAGCATTATTTAGTAATAATTGCCGTATTCGACTGTCGGTTTTCGTTGTCAACGAAACGGGGGCGGATTTAACGAAAAGTCAACGCTGCTTTTTTTTGATCGACAACGCGTTGTCAACGGAAAAAGTTGAGTTCCCAGTCGAATAGAAAAAACAACAACGAATCAAACAATCGCAACGAAAACCGCCAGTCGAATACGGCCAATAACTCATATATTTGCAGCTGAGCAAATAGGCAGCATTTATCTCCCTTACCTGGTAGACACTTAACAGAATTGAACCATCTACATTCGAGAAATCTATAATAGGGAATTGGTGTTAGAGGTAAGTCATCTCTTCATCAGCTATCAGTTTAAAAGTATTTATGTGATTACAGTGTGGACATAGGTCTTACCTCTGTTGATCAATTAACTCACTCAGTCGGTTGGAACTGATTTAATAAAAAATATGTCGATAATGAAAAATAAGAAATAAATAAGCTTTTGATTTTACGAAACAGTAAAGATTGGAATGTAATTTGTTGCAAAAATGTGAAGTCCCTGATCAGACGTCTGATATTTCACATATTCATTTGCAAAGGGTGTTAAGGTGTATTCGGTGTTGAAAAAACCCATTGAAAACAGTTTAGCACTATGCTAACAATCGCATCATATTCGCTAAGTGTATTGACGCACTCTTTTTGTAAACTTTTCAAAGGCGTGAAGCAGAGTAAGAGTTGCTGATGATATTTATGTTATGCAAGATCTAAAACGTGTTTTGTTTTAGCGTGAATGGTGACTCATTTTAACTCGTATGGTTAACCGGTTGCACTTAAGCTAAAAATCGCTCTTTACTGCTGCCAACGTTGTCGTTTAGTGAAATTATCTTTTGCTTTGTTTTTGGAACGTGTTTTAATCGTTTTAAATTTGATTTATGCACATTCATAATTTGAAACATTTAAAACAACGTCAGACGCTGAATTACACGGCTCATGATCCGGATTCAAGTTGTTTATGTAATTATGGTCATCATCGGCCGAATAAGATTTATTATGTATTTGAAATCATTTTATTTAAGCGAATTGAACGTATACTGTATGGTTGAAGACTATATAAAAAGATATAAAATATTAGTATAAAGCCTTGAACTGGTGTCTGTTCTAAGTCTTAACTTTTGAAAAATTCTTAGGTATTTTCAGTATTTCATTAGATTTTAAGTTTATTGACATTTATATAAACTTTCTGTAAAGTTATTGTTTGTTTTTATATTAAACAATAAAATTATTGATCATGAAAAGAGCGCCCACATTCGGTGTGACCTGGGTGTCACTCAAATCAATATATATAAGTGATCACTGATTGTTCTGGCCAATTTGTTCGGATTTGTTCCTTCCATTCCATTTGAGAAAAGAACAAGCTATACACGGTCTATTAGGTTTTTTCAATCATCATTTTTGTTTATCAAATCTTGCTGGGAACACTAGAAATAGTGACGAAAATTATGGTTTCTCGTTCTTATGCATGTTTTCTTTCCATTACAATGGCGATGTGACCATCATAACCCATTTGTTTTCATTAATCGTTAGCTTCTCTTATCGCATTGCCGGCGTAAAATTCCTTTGATATCGACAGTCCTTTATTTTCTGGTATCGGAACACTTTTGGCGTTTGAGTAGTTAAAGCACTCACAAAAGGACTGTATTGGCTCGTAACAGGCTCTGGGGCGACCACAAGGGTAAGCCATGAATAAAAATCGAAACGGAGGCGCAATATTATCTACCCAAAGCCTCTACGCGCTGGTAAAGTACTTGTGTTTTATCGCATGACATTTCCATACATATTTGTAAGTATCGGAATGTAATGCACTCGGCGAAAACAATACATAACCATTCAATAAATTCAGATATAAGTTGAAATTACAGCAACCGAAAACTTTAGCAGACGACCATTATTTCACATGGCTGATATACGATTATGTCAAGCTACTTGTAATAAACACAAAGAAAAAGACACTGTATAGTTTTCCGCCAAAATAAAGAAATAGACATAAGACCGTTTCGTTGATTGTCAAGTAAAACGTTTTCAATTTCTGAAATGGGAAAAATGACCCAATGAAAAGTCGACTAAAATTTAAAAAACGAAAAGAAAACAATTGACTGCCCATGTTCACAAAAGTGTGCTGATAATTGTGACCCCTTTCCAGTTATAACTCTCATAGACATGCTTTACTGGCGACGATGCTTCACTTATCGCATCTCAAAGCCAAATTTGTTCCGATACCAGAACAAAAGACTGCCGATACCAAATTAATTTTACGCCGGCCATGCGATAAGTTCAAATGGGTCGCATTTAAAACATGTATAGAGCGCTTTGCGTGTGGAAATGAGTCACAGCTACCAACTTACTTTTGTGAGCATGTGCAGGCAATTGTTGTTTCATTTTTTTTATAAATTCAAGTCGATTTTTAATTGGTCGTTAATCAAATTTTAGATATTGACAACGATTTATTTGGCAATCAAGGAAACGGCCCTTTGTCTATTTCTTTTGCCCGATTTAAAACAATTCAATGACGTATTCTTGTATTAATTACAGATAGCTTGACAAAACGCCGTGTGCGAAAACAGTTGTCTGCTAACATGTTTGGCTGCTGCAATTTCAAACTTCATCCGATCCCTTTAAATTGTTATGAATTACTTTCGCCAAGTACATCAGATGCCGACACTTACAGATAATTATAGAAATGTCATGCAATAAAACACTACTAGCAACCACAAAATGACTTAACCGGCTCGTAACCGGCTCTATGACGACCACACGGGTAATCATGGAAAAAAAACTTGACTTCTTTTCACCTTCTATCCATAACAGAACCTTGTTGTCTTAATAGAGCATGGTACAATCCGGGAAAGTCCTTGTGTGAGTGCTATAACTGTTTACATAATATGCCGGAAAAAAAGATTTAGGGACACATATCGATTTTTATCGTTCCAATGCGTATTTTGTTTCATTGTGTTCATATTTCATTGCGTATTTTATTTAGCCCAACCCTTTCGAATTTTAGTGGTGCAACTCCTAGACCTAGAGCATGGCCGCAATATATTTGAAAAGAGCGGAAGGTGATGTTCTGGATATCCAACACCAGAAATTTATATCTAAACAACTTGAACGACCTCTTGTTATCGGAGAATTTTGGTATGACTACATTAGTTTGAGTCAAACAATGAATAGTCTTATAATGAGCCATCCGGAATATCAAGAAAAAAATTGGTTAGCTGACCGTGTTATCCTATAAAAAAATCGAAAGTTGCTCAAATTACACTGGAGTCTTATTAGCTGGACTAGATGGGGATTAGGTGGGTAGTAGGTCTCGGACCATCAGTTCAGGATTGGGGTAAAGAAAAACTAATTGCCTCTTCTATCAGTTATTTTTTCTGTGGAACTGAAAATACCTTGATTGCTTTAAAAGGTTTTCATAATTTTATTATTGATAACACTCTTCTAAAACACTTTTATTTGTACATTGGAAGTAAGTTCTGTAATGTTCACCCAGAAATCACAGTGTCAAATATTTAGAAACCTTCATTACATTTGTTACTGTATATAGTAGCATTTTGACATAAAGATTGACTCAATATCACGTGAAGCAGCGGGATATGCTTGAATGTTTAATATCGATAGTTTAAACTATCGATTTCTTTCAGGGACTCGCAACTTCATAACAAACTTTGTTTACATAACATGTAATCTGGATATCAGCTCGGAAAATCTTGTTTATAACTACCGCACGATAATCTCAACATTCACGGAAAACTTTGAGCGTACAGGTAAATCGACGCTATATCGATTGAAAATCAACGACATTTTCGATACGCATTGTGCCTTTCTTACCTATCATCAATAATAACATAAACATCAAACCGGCAAAAATACCGTGCGCCATGTATAAGCATTGGAAGGTCACGTGATATAAATATTAGTGTCCCTATGTACCTATGTACCTATGTTATACATGTAGTGCATTTAATTAGGTCTGTCACTTGTTTACGAAATTTGTATACAAAAACAAGATGTAAATAAACAATGATGAATCGATTCTATGTATATATATATATGGTTGAGATAGAATCTTGTTCTTACAGTGCTTGAAAATAGAAATATTAAGTTATTTCCCGAACGTTTTCGACTTTTACGTCTTTATCATATAATGTACAATTGTTTAAATGTTCAGTATTGGACCTTATTGTTCAGTTTGTTTTGATCAATATACCGGTTCGTCAAACTTTCTTAATCTGTATATACCAACCGAAAAGTGATATTATTCAGAGCCGTAACTTGACGATACTTAATGTATAGGCCATATTGTACAAGGGGTCCGAAGCGTTTCAATATAAATTTTAATTCATTCGGTTGAAAGAAAATTAGTTTCATGGAAGAAGTCTAGACGATGATATGACACCAATTTCCAGCATTGCGGCTGAACAGGTTTTAAATAATTATTTCTTAAATATAAAACTAAATGGTAATACGTAACTCTTAACCTGTCAATAGCGACCATTGTCCTAATATGTATCCCGCAAACAAGTTGGAACAACAAATATCGCTACGCGTGGCGTCGGATAAGGATCCAACATTCAGCACACTTGTCGATGGGGGATTTAAAGTTAATAGTGTGTCAACACGTTGGTTTTAGCCTAGTGCTAGAGCCCTATACGCCTGAGCAATTGTGTTTTTTTATACTGGCGTACTATGAGGGGACTGTGTCTGGAGCTGAGAGCCCAAAGGTTTAAATATACATCACTAAATAGAAATATCAAATCCCAGCTTGGAACCAAACAATATAAACTATGAACAAAACAATTAACGGTGGTTTCGAGCCACTGAGACAGCTGGTCAATGCCTCAGCTCTATACTATGGCAGGGCGATGTCTATGATGTCGGATCAATAAGGATATGCTTCAAACCAATTGTTTTAAACCAAAAAGCTCAGCATGTAGTTCTGGACACGCTGCTCCAAGCACCAGCGATGTTATTTGAAACCTACTAGTTCGACCCTATGTAGCTCAGACCTTGTATAACCCTGAGACGAGCTAGTAAACGGTTTGCAAGCAGACCAGCGCTTATATATAAGGTGTCTTAGCTCATCTGAGACATATACTGATAATCGTCGGTCTCCAAATTTCCGAAGATTTATTCCTAATCTGTTTTGTGAAATATATGGTGCAGAGTAGTCTATGAGCACTACAATATAGGACATTAGAAAATCCTTGACCAACCGCCTCACATATTATGATAATATATACAAAGATCA
Source organism: Macoma nasuta (assembly GCA_032359355.1). NCBI lineage: Eukaryota > Metazoa > Mollusca > Bivalvia > Cardiida > Tellinidae > Macoma > Macoma nasuta. The sequence continues at coordinate 3,798 of JAULCE010040889.1, read as the reverse complement.
AAATCAACTTTTCAAATCAGCCTACAAACATGTTTATTAACTTTTACCATTAAAATGAATGTGGCTAATAATAAAGGGGCGTAAGCCATGGTCAACTTTCATATCCTAAATATAGACAGTGTATGCTCTATATTAAGGCACAACAGAAATATTACGGATTTCTTGACATGGTGGTTGTATAAAATATACCAGTTTGAAGAAATAACCAGCTTTACAAAAACATTCTTTAAGTCACCAGCACCTTCTCATACTCGAAATTAATGAATTATTGGGAGTCATTATTGAGCCTTAAGTCTTAGAGTGCGTTGGTAAAAAATCAAGGCCTGATCTACTCCAATCAGATGATATTTTTATTAGACGACGCTCTGGATATTCAGCACATGATCTGGAACTACACATGTTCATTCCTTTTCACATAAATTCTTGTTACACTTTGATTTTAAATAATTTGTTAAGTTGTTCGTCTGTTGAATTGTTGAAATCTGATCACACTGTATGTATGAAGGAATGTTGATTTACAGGTACGTCCTTGATATAAAGTGGATTAAACAGTGGAAAATTTATGTGGGCTACGAAACCTGGGATGCGTACACTGCAGGCGAAGAATATGCTAATCCAGGACCCATAGATAACACGACCATCCTGCAAGGTAGCCATGCTGTAGTGTGCTAATCCATGACCCATATATAATATGTCTATCCTCCAAGGTAGCCATGCTGTTATTTTTACATCCTTAGATCCTTTGGACTGGAGTAAAACATATATGATATAAAGAAGCAGATATAATGTTTACGGCCGGCATCACAATACAAGGGGCACTCGGACAGTTAAAACTAATATAGATCCAGAATACTTTCTATGCTTTAAGTCCCTGGTTATGGACTTGAATATTAACTATCCATCATTAGCCAAAATCTTATGGGCTCTGTATCTGCAAAACGTATAGACCAAGATAAGACGTAACTTCTGATAAATGTCATCTAGTCGTTGTCTACACTGTGTGCTATGTTTCCATTAGACCGGTCATATCCTTAGCACGAGTTTAGTATTATCCTCCAAACCTCTTTTAGATGAATTATAGGAATAACAAGCTATAGGAAAATGTGATTACTTCCAGCGGTTTATGGTCATAAAATAGGGTTTGGTAAACCAAGGTCTTTTATAACGAATTGCTGATTTGTTCGTTATTTAGGAGCTCTTAGCTGATCGTTTTTTTCTAACGTGTTTATTGTTTAAAGAGATATAAGGTATTGATTTCAGTGGCAAAATTGAATTGGCAGATAATCTCAATGGTGCAACTGATTAATATCTCGAATGACAAATTGTTAGAACTGTGTGTCACTGCAGATTAAATAAACTTTGACATGGACATAATCTGGTGTACACTCGTCAGGAATTAATGTGAAATGAAGGTAGATGATACAACTTTGTGTTTACAGCTTGCATATTAGTAATTTTAGTGACTGATTTGCAGAACACTTTAAGTTTAACGATGCATTAAGAAATGGTGGGCATTGTAACACGCAGAAGAAGGAGCAGCCTGATTAGGTCCACTTTATTTTCATATGCGTTTTTGGCTAAACACTATGGCTATTTACAATAGTTACATAACATTCTTAAACAGCTTCAGTAATACATTATACTGTGATGTAGGTTATGCACCAGCAGTGGAAACACTATACTCCATATTCCATAGAAGCAGATAGATTTTGAAAACATTTGTGGAAGAGGAGCATTTGTTTGAAACGAGCAAATGCTCAATTCCCCCTTGATTTCAGAATCATTCAGAAATGACATTTTCTGTTTGCCTAGCTATTTATCCTTTTCATCAGATTCTTTCCTGGTGGATAAGTCTTAAAATAGCATATGGAGTAAAGGGTTAAATAAGTGCATCTAACAATAAGTTTACTGACTAAATGTTTGCTTGTTTTCAGAAGACAATAGCATCATGAAGAAGCATTTAGTTGATGATTTGGATTATTTATTGATACCAGAGGAAGGCTGGAACAAACTAGTGTCATGGTATGGCAAGACAAAAGACCAGGTGAGTCAGGGACACAGCCCAATTCTCCACCAAATCATAGTCCTTTGATAGTTCAGATGTGTTCAGACAATGTAAATGATTGACAAAAATAATTGTTTAACCCTTTACTCCATATATACGCCCTGTGACGCATCTATACCAGATGACTATAAACACCATTTTGAAAATAGAGCATTTGCTTATAATAAGCAAATGCAGCATTTTCCACAATGTTTTCACAGATATTAAAATTGTAGTTGAACATGTATACGAATGTTTTTCTAGACAATTTTAATGAATGGTTGCTGGACTTGGTATGGTGAAAAAGTAACAGATCAACCAATGTGACCAGCGTCATTGGAAAATGGAATGCTTGACCTCGCACACAGTGTAGACCCACACTACCTGCCACATCTCTGATTTGTCTGATCAGGATCACAAGCAATCCACGCTTACTAGGATATACACATAACGCCCGTTATTCCCCACCTCACTAATATTACCAACATATGTATACTAACATCTAGTCTATTCTCAAACTCATAAAAAAAACTTTGTGACTTGATCGAGAAAGAATTGTTAACTACTTTATAAAATAAAAACAAGGTGTACAACTCCGTGTACATAAACCCATCCCTATAGACTATTCCGACGCTCGTTATTCAGTGGTTTTTTTTTCATCAAATAAATCATTTGTCTAACACGTACGGTATATGATTTAACCATATAACACGCACCGTCTGAGTAAAAGACGCCGAAACTGGCGAACAGCTTTACTCCGAAAACCAGGTAATATACTATGATCCGTTTTTTTTTCGTTTCAATGCTTGATTTTGGATACCGGCATGTCACTTTGGTGTCGGATTAAAGCTGTTTGCCGTTTTCGGCGACTGTTCTCAGACGGTGTGTGAAATATGGTAAAATCATTCAACAATCGTGTTAGACAAACGATTTCAATGTTGCAATATACCTGGATTGTGAAAATCGGCCGAAAACTGAAAATCGTTCTACCAAAAGGTGTCTGCCTGTGCCCGAAGGAATATGTTCGCTACTGGGGTTTACCTCAGCCAATAAGAAAAATAGAGAAGAAGGTCATGCAGGACACACCACATACAAATCAAACAGCCTCCAGAACAGCACAGAAAAAGTCCTTTGTCAGCACACTCACATAAATACACACATGCACACACACGCGAACCCAAACATATTACGCAACATATAGAAGACACACACAGACATATAACAGACATAACACTAGGGTGAAAACAGCCTTGGAACTGTTAGTGGCAAACACGGCACTGGGGGTTAAAACCGGTTTAGGGGCGCCCAACCTCATTCTTATACCATCATCAACCCATCAAACGTACAATGTAAATAAACGTTATTCCCGTCCGACAACTCCACAACAACAGTGATGGCAAATACAGTTGTCAAATGTATGTAAAACACATTTAAAACATAGACTGTTTTCGCTAGTCATCAATGTACTTTATACCTTGTCTGAAGTCAGAGTAATTGTAGATCAGCCATCAAGGGTACGACAGAACTGGCACAATACAAAGATCCGACGTATTCCTTCCGTTTCCGGCTTTCAAAGTAGTCATCATAGAGTATTATGACCTTCCTGTCGTCGCACAAGCGAAGAGGGACGCGTGATGGCCAACTGTAAAAGGGTTGACCATCAAACATGCATTGAGTTCTAATATTGTTGGATCATAGCCCTTGCTAATGAAACATTTTATACGTTTTATAAACAGTGTGAAAATGGGAATGTC
>JAULCE010040778.1:0-13589 GCA_032359355.1 Macoma nasuta | reverse complement strand
TATGAATGCATCAACTACAGCATGCTAAATATATACGCATTTAAGGGTTTATGTGCATGGCCTACGTATGGAAAGAGTTAATCACATGTCGATGTTATTTGCTCAAGCTAACCAACAATTGCGTTTGAAAGGCTTTTATCTTTATATCAATGACTACCACGTTTAAATCTAAATATTAGACAATCATGAAAGTGGAGTTATCGACCAGGGAGGGTATACGTCATCTCCACTCGACAATACTGACTTGAGTAGCGGTATCAAAGCCGAATGAGTCTGTGCAACGCATAGAAAAATACCACACATGCCACTTGACGCCAACACATTGTTTCCGATTCGTCGGTAGGCTGGAGAATTTTCACCGTTTCGGCATGATCTCTTTTGTCAACAGCGTTATAACATGACTAGTCGAAGTACTGGCTCTTTTCCAACATTTAACTTGCGATTAAACTTGTTATATGCTTAATATGTCGTCTGTGTATTTATCAAAAACAAAACTAGCCATAGCCATCCGTACCTTGTTTGAAAATCTACAACTTGCTGAACAAAGAGTTGTGCCATACGCTGAGTTATAAAGCATCTCGTGCGTTTTATACTTGGTAAAAGCGAATAGAGGTGCCCGTATTGATGCACACACGACATTGCTTTAGAAAACGTTAAATAGGTTAGTATCTTTATGGCAATGGATACCACATTTTATCTAAATATTAAACGACCATACAATGGTGCCCTTCATTTTATGTTTCATCTAAGATATATTAGAACACTGACGAATCGGAAACAAGTTTTTGAATGACGAACTTTAGCTAGTTTGAAATACAATTCAAACATGATCGAGTTCATTTAGAACTATAAAAATATTGCCAATTTTACCGGAGTTAGAGTATTTTGTATTCAGTGAATTCACAGTCTACATTAAAGGGAATGTCCTAATGTGAAATTGTTTTGTATGGCAATTTTTGCTTTGTAATGTTTACCCAAAGACCAAACAAACATTGAGATCAATGTTTCGAGTCTATGAACCGTTTCCGGGACAAACCCAACAACATCCAAGCGCATTCGTAAAGTAGTTCTACCCACTCTGGTGCTAAACGTTTGGCGAAACGTGACGATTTCACACCCGCGGCATGCAGAGCGTTTTTATTGTTCAGTTTATACGTAAAGCGTGTTACTTTAACAACCCTTACAATGCTCTTTGCTCCAACAACAAATGTAAATATAGAACTTAAAACTTAACAACGACGCCGAGCAACTCGGAGTCTGATCTAGATGATCAACACCTTTGTACCCACTGCAAAAGTTGATAAATGGAATACATGTATATCTTCTCGACAGAAGAATAAGAGTTATTAAAAGTCTCTATGACGCCTTTCAATGATCAACTTATTTAAACTATTTTTACCTGGAATCTCAACCTCGTTTATTTCATACCAACTGCATGTTTTCCCGTTAATACGAATTTCTCGATGATAATTGTAATTTAATTTAGCTACCTCTACCGACCGTCGCTCGCGCTTGTCTTATTCGTTTCACTACAAACGCTGGCTAGTGACTACTAGAAATCTCGAAAACCTTAAAGGCGTTTGCGGCAGTCAGGGTGTGTTTTTTCTAAATACATGTACAGTAATAAATTTTGGCCTTAAAAATCGTAAAAATGTGTGACTCCCTTTTACTCGTGCATAAACTATCAAATTTATTTTCGTCAAATCCGTGACTCTTGCCAACTAAACATGCTTGAATATTAAGTATCGATAGTTTAAACTATCGATTTTTTTCAGGGACTGGCAACTTCATACAACGCTTTGTTTACATCACATGTAATCGGGATTCCAACTCGGAAGCCCTCGTTTATGAAGGTCACGAGATATGAATATTAATGTACATATGTACCTTTGTTACTACATGAATAAAGAAATACCATAAATAAATGTGTAAGTGTGAATGTGTAGTGGTGAGTGTCAATGACTGCAATGCATTTCATTTTCCTCCGCGTTGATTCGAATCTCATTGTGAACAGATATATAATTTTACCTGCGATAAAAAACAGAACAGCTTTGAATACATTTTCTCTTCATGTTTGTTCATTCCTCTTAAAAACATTTTTTATAATTGGTAGTTGTACATAATACGTTTTTTCGGTAACACTAGATGTAAAAGTAAAAGATGTCAATTCAGTCACTGACAATGTCCGTTTAGGAATCGTTGTCTGTCTCAGAATCCGACGTCAAATGTTCCTAGAATTCTGCAGTCCAGCTGCTTTTCACGTCTGTAGAATAAAACTACATTGCGAAATATGTCTCTCACAAAATCACTATACTAGTAATATTGTCTGCCTGTCCAGTGAGTAACCAATGTGAATACATTCTTTCAAATTTAATTAATCTAATTTTTATTACGATAAATAAGTACAAAACACACGGCGATTTCGTGCATTTGTACATATACAACAAAAATAAAAATAGCATTAAAAAAAACTTTAAAAAAAAAGAAAAAAGTTCTGAAAATGAAAAATTCTCTACTACCACGGCTAACTGCTTCAATTTTAATTATCATTAAAATGTATCGTATTATTTAATCGTATTATATTTGATTACACCGAGGTGTACCAAAATGTTTGTTTACCTGTTTGTGCATGCTAATGAAAATGAGCGACAGTACGGCCGGCTTCCGACAGCGACCGGACAATATTCGGGGCACTTCACCGCAGTTATTCAGCAGACTTGTACATTACATTCTTATGATTTAGCGCTATCATTTATGTGCTTACAACAGGTAACGACTCTTCTTCGTCGTTCTATATAGTTTTCCTATTTTCTGCGAATATTTGGACTAGTATGATTGTAATGTCGGTGTAGAAGTATCATTTTGCTGTTTTTGCGACTTGTACAATACATTCTTACGAGTATTTAGCATAATCACTTAACTTCGTTTTGATTTATAGTTTTTCCGCCGATATTTGTACTAGTATGATTGTAATGTCGGTGTAGAAGTAGCAATTTGCTGTTTTAGCGACTCGTACATTACATTCTTACGACCATTTGGCTTCCTCGTTCGTTTGCTCCAACAGGGTAAGTAAGCTTTTAGATGTGGATCTTGTAAGGTGTATTTGACATAGCTTGCATGATCTATTTTCTACTTTTGAGAAAATTGACAAACGTTTGACAATGTCTATTCGTAAACCGAAGGATTATCTGAGCCATAAACATTTTCAAACAGCTCTTTTTTAGAAATCTGTTTATAAATGCAGAGCAGACGGCCATTTATATCTGCAACCACATGCCTCATTCTATACTGCTTGGAACTTATTTAATGATAAAAGTCTACATCCGTACAAGCTATGCAATATTGCTAATGGTTTACCCCTTATATAATATATAAGCTTCCTTAAGCATTTTGCAATCAGTGTTGACCCAGATCGAAAGTGCGTTTTCGTGTCTGGTCTGCAGGGCTTCGTGTATCCTGTATTTCATGAACAATAGTTTCCTTATAAACATGTGTTATATGATAAAAAAAAATGAGTCATATTACATGTTATTACATCACCAGAAAGACGATACTTTAGCAATAGTTTGGGGAAATAGTTAAATTTCTGGACATTTTCCTGTTTTGATCGATTTAGTCGGGGCACAGGTTGGAAAAGCGTTAAGGTTAACTCCCGCTTCAAACATTTGTGTCATCATTGCAAAAACAAGCTTTAATTTCAAATATGTAGTAGATCTAACAAAAACAGATATACTAAAGCTAGAAATTGAACAACGTGTCATGCAACGGTTTATACTACGTCTAAAAGATGTACATGAAGAACTAACCCTCTATGTAGAAATATGAAAATTCAATAACTCGAAAGCATGCGCGACAAAAAGAGCTGTATGGCATTACTTAGCGACTCGAGTCGAGATCTTGCTGCCGGGTCCGCCGTAACCGACTCCAAATCCCTTGATCCCTCACCGCTGTGAGTTCGAGCCTCGCCCGGGGTGAACATCTTTATGTGAGGAAGCCTTCCGGTTGGCTTGCGGTAGGTCAGTGGTTCTACCAAGTTGTCCATCTGTGCAACTCAGACGGGTTTCTTGGGTCTTCCTCCACTAGTATTTAGCCGCGAAATGACTGAAATAATGTCGAAGCGACGTAAAGCCCAACAAAATCGAGATCTTGCTCAAACTCAAAATTTCAACATTGGATATATCATTCAATGTTATTGCCACTTCACTAAAATTGTGTCTGCAAATGTGAAACATTCCAATTGAGGTTGACATCTACAGTTTAAATTTTAAGTTTGAGCATGATCTCGACTCGGGTCGATTTGTGAAAGCCGGGCCAGTATTCTACTTAGTCGGAACATATATACATATTGAAGAAATCTAATCAAAATCGTTTCGACAAAAGTATCCTCCATAATCCAGTGCGGCATTTTCGTCATACTTGTCTAGAATTAACCATTTAGTTTTAATAAATTACGAGTGTTAAGTGATGAGCATTATTGATCTTAAGTATTCAATATCAAAACTATTTTTTGTTCAAAAAAAACTTATTTAGTACATGAACTTGTGAAAATGACGATATAACTGATTTTGCGGTAAATATTACGTATAAAAACTCATTCAAAACTCTCAAAATGCACATGATGTATAAAGCGCAACCTACCAGTTTTGAGAGTTTTGAACCAATTCGTACGCCATATAACCCGAACACGGTCATGCTGATTCGCCCGGGTTCCTCTGTATCCGCTTCCCACTCTCTGGGACGTCCAATAAGCCCAAAAGTTGGCAGAAACGGACGTAAACAACAAAACAAAACAAAACCAAACCGACTATTGGTTTAAGAGGAGTTGTGGACATAATATTTTGTAAAGCGAATTTTTTAACGCGAAATGATACAAAGGGTCATAACTCATGGAGGAAATACACGCCGAAATAAATAAATAGGAGGCGATCGTTCTCATATGGAGGTTATTGGTATTTAAAAATTTGAAAACATTCCGACAATTGGTTTAGGAGGACACAACATTTTGTAAAGTGAATTTTGTAACACGAAATGATACAAAGGGCCACAACTCCAATAGGAAATAATACCGAAATTAATAACTATTTAGTCGACCATCTTCATATAATAGTTATTAATATGTCAAAGTTTGAAAACATTCCGACTATTTGTTAAGAGGAGTTTAGGATACAATATTGTGTAACGTACGGGACGGACTGGACGGGCGGACAAGACCAAATCTATCAACAAATGTAGGGGCATAACAACAGTTAGAATATTAAAAAGTAACATTAGTATTCATTTGGACGATAACAAATAAACCTGATAACTTAGAAACTGTCAATATTTACCCAATTATCATTCACGTGGAAGAGTTTATCATTCTAATGCAAGGGTCAGGGTAGCGTTTTACTAACATACTTACGCAAGCGTAAGCCTATGTTTGCGTAAGATTTTGCGTTCGTTCAAGTTTAGCATTTTACTAACATTTACGTAAATACGTTGAGGCGTAACTTTTTGCGTAACTTTACGCAAGTAAATGCCATGCGTCAGTGTGAGCGTAACTGTAAATAGCTCCGATTTTATGCCTAAACACGTTGTACAAGCTCCGTATGTGTATTATATTCAATAGGATGCCCATTTAACCTATGCATTTGTTTGTGTGGGCTTTTTTGTTATTTTTGATCAAACGGCTATCACAAACTTGTGTAGAAGTGGCGTAGTTATCATTAAACAAAAAAGATAAGACAGAGTTTGATAATGTTGATTGAATTGTAACTTTCGGTAAGTTAACTCGATTCAATGATGTTCAATACGATATATAATCTATGTGGAGATTGAAGAGTAACGCAAAATCCTATGTACGCTATTTCTCGAAGTTAGGAAAGTTTAGTAAACGGTGTTACGATTTGCGTAAGTTTGAACGTAAGCGTAAGGTTACGAACATACATACGCAAAAACTTATGCATTCTTAATAAAACGCTACCCAGGTGTCGGCAGTTTTTTACATTCTAGAAATCTCTTAACAGAAAAAGGACCCACATGCCCCTTGAAACAAAATGATTAATAACTTCTACATGAAAGAAAATTATGAGAACATAGACGCTTTCTAAGTGTCCTGATGTATTGATTATCGTTCAAAGGAGCATGAATTTATTATTTTCTTTTTATAACTGTTTTTATAACTGTTTGTATAACGTAACACTCGTTCGGTATTAGACGCAATGTGTGACAAGTTGCCTGATGTTCTCCGGCGGATACGATAAGTTTATAAATATTGTACTTTTTTTTGGACCAGAAAATTGTTTGCCAGTAAACATGGGCTCGAATGCAGATCAAGTAATGTATCATATTCTGAAGATTTTATCTATGTTATCAACTTGATACTGAACATATTTAAGTCAAGTATTGAGAGTAGGAATTTGAAGGTAATTAATATAGTTTTTGTTTCGGGGTTGTCCCAAGGTTAATTTTTCACAAGAGATCACAATTTGGTACATTCCATCATTTATTTTTTGATGAACTTAGTAGTCATTTTTGAATCAAAATGTGATTGGATATAGAATAGTTATGACTATTTTTAAACAGTCGTAATGTATACAAAAAGCTAAATGTTATGTTTTACACTAGTTGGACATATTCTTAGTATCATCCTATGATGATGATGATGCTCCAATGATGACTAGATTTTTGTACTATCTGTGAATTTATTTGTCGAAGTGCAAAACACCGCAAATACTTACAATACTGTAAATACTGTGTATGTTTTTATCGTTTTCAAAAGGTTAATTTGATAAATCCAATAGTGCATGAGCACTGGCTTAAGAGTCTTTCTTTTAACTAAGTCTTTACTCCAAATGTGTTTTTTCTAAACTCATACACGTTGAAATTTAATGGTAAAAATGAAGAAAAGTCTCATGGAAAGAAAATGCCAAATATATATGCTCTAAAACTCATGGTGAGAAATGGGGGCAGTTGCTCAATATGAGCAAATGCTCTATGTGTTACAATATTTTCAATGAATGTCTGCTAAAGGGGCTTCCAAAGGCGAGAGAATGGAGTAATGTTTTAAACTATAAACCTTTCAGATATCGAATCGGAAGGTAACAAAAGATAAATACAAAATACAAAGGCATTCAAATCAAATCAAATTCGTTTATTTCCACTCTGTTCATGATGATGCATGAATTAATGAGAATAATCAGTTAACATATTTTACAGATATAATAAATTGTATGTGTTCATTTTATAAGTGAGATTCATTTCTATTAGTTTTACTCATATATGATAACATTATCTAGTATTGGGAGAGATACATACATGATTGTTATTCGGTTGTGTGTCAAACTGTCAAAATTACATATGTAAATTAGGCATCTGATCTTGAGTCATAAAGTTAGCAACTGATATAGCAATTATAAAGAGAAAGAACAATATTCTGTCCCAAATAAGCGCGTATTTTACCGATCACTGATAAAGCATTCGAGTAATTCAGTGTCTGATACGGCTTCAATATGTTCAACATTCACGGTAGTAAAATCCTAAGAGCTAGGCAAGTAGTAACGTGCTAAACCCTCAATCCAGAAGTCTTGAGTTCGGTCTCCCGCCAGATTAAGTCATTCCTCTGTTTCGGGTTTCCTCTCTGTTGGACGTCCAATTAGCCAAATGACAACTGTTGGCAGAAACGGGCGTAAATAAACCAACCCCAATCAAAGAGCCAGCCAATCGTCAACGAATTATATTTATCACATAAATTGTATTTTGGGAGTGACATATAGCAGTGACATAAATATTATGTGTATCTAGTTACATAATTAAAATTTGAAACCGGTCGATAAACGTGCTCAATCGCCTAGCGAGGTACCAGCTGCTGACGTTGCGTATGGTGTCGGTGTATTCAGGGCGTTGTTATGAGGTTGCATTCTTATTCCCCCTATTTACTACAAAAACCTATACGGAAGGCGTCTTTTTAGTTTGTATAACGCTGAAGATTTCTAAAGATTCCTCGTTATGTGATAAATAGAATCTTACATTCGTGTTTATTCAATATCATTTTTATAAAACTCGTTGACTAACATCATATGACACTCGCAATGGCTCGTGCCATATGCTTTTAAGTCAACTTGTTTCATAAAAATGATATGGAATAAGCATTCATGTAAGATTCTCTATATTATTGAAAATTGTGTATTGCGGAACAGGACCGCTGTGTTTCATTAAGGATCATCAAACCAGCTGGTGTGTTGAAAGTTTGAACTTAACATATTAGGCTTATACAATCAATACCATATACGTACTTTATACTAAAATGTTTCATTTCGTTCTTCGTCTTCAATAGCTCCCCGCATGCCATATACATTTTGAAGATTCGGATCTGTCCTGCATGTATCCGCGTTGTCATCGTCAAGGGTGTGTAGGTTTTGTTTGAGTTTTGATTAGTAAATACTTGATTAAAATCTTATTTGATTAGTGAATACTCACATTGGAGATGTTTAGGTGGTGATATTTAGGTGTCGGTGATAAGAAAACGTCTAGTATAAAGCTGTCATTGAGACCGGCTGGTTCAGATGATTTATTCATGTCGAACAAAAAAATTGTGATCACAAAAAACAGAACATGAACGGAAACTAGTAGCGCTTAAGAGTTGTTACATCACAGTTAACATAACATAAAGTTACATCGAAGGTGGTCATACAGTTATTTTCGGAACACAAACAGCTAGTCATACGCCATCCCATCGCAAAAAGGTAACACAATCTAGACTTATTTTCGGATTTTTCTAAAATACACTTCCGGTAGCACCTCCTTATCGTGCGACAATCTAAAACCATAAGGGCATCAGTAGAAACAAATAGCAATCCTATAATCAAAGTTTTTGTTATATAGATAACGTTTTTTTTTATCCCAAACGTCAATGTTCAACTGACCCGGCAAAACTTCAGTGACGACGTGAGGAAATGAGGCGTTAGGTGGTCATTGAATACGACTAAGTCCTCGACGCTGGTGACAACAGCACTTTGGAGGCAGCATATACCTACGTGTACAGGATCCTTCACATCCTGCTTACCATGCCTGCCCCATCCATCACATATGAACCGATGTTCGTACTTGTAGTATTGTTTCCTCAATGCTGTCACTAACTTCGTTAAAACATATCTCATTTCATTCTCACATACACTAAATGGAAAACTTGAATTAACAAAGACTTCAATGATATTTGCTTAATGATAAGATTATGATTTCGTTTTAGGCTCTGTACAAAACTTTAAAGAGGAAAACATCGCTCCAGATATATACAAGCATGCATCTCGAAAAGGTAAATTCACGAGGAGGGGAACTTCTACCAAATCCCTTAGAAAAGGACATGTACATCCATTTTTCCCCAAAGACAACTTTGTAGCATATTGACAATCCAATCTGCAAATCAAAATATTATCATGCATACGAGGGATGTTCAAAAAATAATGTTACTTGCCTTTTTCTTCTAAACTGTAAGTGTTTTGATCATTTTAACATTCTCTGTCCTTCAAAGTACTCACTATCTGCCTGAAAACATCTTTTGAGACGGTCAATCCATTTTGAAAGCAATGTTGATAGTCTTTAATTGGGACACCAATAAAGACAGATAAACAGCAGACCCAAGAAATATTTCGAATTATATCTCTTCTATTTGGTATTTGCATAACTAGACCCTTATTGTCCAAGAAAATTACATACAAAACTTTCTTGACCGTGCTTTGTCGCTTGGCAATAGTTGGGCATCTTTCGTGTTTGGTTGCCCATATTCGGTTTGAACATGTCCAGTTTGTTTCGAAACAGTACACCCATGTCTCATCACCACTTACTAAATTGTCGCAAGCTTGTTTGCTATATTTGGATACATTTTCAGAAGTTTCTTTGCAGTTTGTTTTATCTTCTGTTCATCTGTTAAATCTGTTCACAAATGGGATATCCATCTTGAATTTATCTCTCTTAGGTTTGGATGTTTCTTCAAAATACCATGAACTCGCGCCAACGACATGTTCGTCAATCGTGCTAAATTCCTCATAGTGTATCGCGCATCCTTTTTTTTTTAAAGTATTGCTGATTTTCTCAATCTTGTTTTTTTGTATTTGCTTCAGGATGACCTGGACGAGCAGCATCTTTAAGCTGTTTGAATTTTGTACATGCTGATATACTATTCAAAATGTAATATTTCTCCAACATAAATTGTATTTATATTGACTAAAGAAAAAATATTGTATAACTATCCTTTTTCTTGAAGAGGGGAAATGTAATGTAAACAGTTTATTTGAGAGCTATGGATTTGTTTTGATATTTAAAATGATGTTGATTGTTTATGAGCACTTGTTTACCAATAATATTTACATTTAGAATATTTGGAGCATTGTAGAAACTATAAGAAGGTTCTGGTACTAAGAATATTGAAGATTATTCTAGAAATCTATATTTGGTATCAAAGTTGTGAACATTTGGTCACGTGATCTTATTTTATTTTCAAGCAAATACAAGATTGTTGTATATCGTTCTACAAAGAGTATATATTAGGTACTGCAAATTTGTAAGGTTATCTTTGGTCAGTCATTATTCAGTTCTTATACGTAATAACTGTGTGATCATTCTGGATTATTCTTTGGATATTATATACTGGATTTAAGGAAATGTGGAGATAAATTTTAAAGAGCTCTGGAACAAACAGTCGGATTTAGGAAAAGGAAATAAAAACATTCACCAGTGTCACAGTATCGGACTCATATGCAGAAGAGAGATAATGTGTCAACGGCAGACATAAGACCGATTACTTCGAAGTGTAATCAATTATATTACGACTACGATTACAAAGTTTAGGAGTATGATTACATTTCTTAATTCTAAGAATTTAATGGATTAAATTATGATTACATTTTAAAATGTTGTCGCAATTACATTTCGATTACATTCGATTGCCTTCATATAAAAAGAAACGGATCACAATATAGATAAACAATGTATATACAATGTTCAGCATTAAGTTATAGTATAAAATGCACTGAATTGTTTACTGAATGTTTCCCTTATCATTACTAGCATTATTAGTTTACACAGTTTGCAATAAACAGGTTTAAGTTCTCGCACAATAACCCGTTCACTGCCCTACCACGAGTGTAGTTACACATGCAAACAGAATGGATCAGGATGAGAAGCCGAGAAACTCGGCGTCTCATCCCGACCCAAGCTGTTTGACACTCGGCCAATGGTTTTTACCAAAGATCGAGGGAATGTGTTAAGTCTAAAGCCGAAGTAGAACAAATATTGTGCATGTTCACAACCTGCCTGGTAGTGAATGGGTTACGGTTCAATAATATCAAAACAGTGACATTTACACATCCTAATTGATCAAATATATGAATTGCATTTAACCATAATCAGTTTTTTAAGTGTCGTCATTGAGTCTGCACCATTCAGGGCGAACTACTTTAAATAAAACTGCTAATCACACTGACTCAGCGGCCGAGTAAGCTCAGTCGGAAGAGCATTCGGCCTGTCAGAAAAAGCTACCGGGTTCGAGCCCTGGACTGGCTGCATACTTTTCTCACCCTGTAACATTTTGCACCCAACTAGGGACCGCGACGTATAGCGTACTCCATTAACTTGCCCGTGGGTTCGTCGAGATCATGTATACCTTTTTCTCTGTCCCGATGAATACGGGGACGAAGGGGAGTATGCCACGGTACCGGACTCATATGCAGAAGTGTGATAGTGTATCAGCGGTCCGGTTAGATCAGTCTGTAGAGCATTTGCCCTGTCAACGAAAGGCCCCGGGATCGACCCCCGAAATGGATGCATACTTTTCTCACCCTGATACACCCTGATCAATTTTGTTTCAACATTGTTATTTAGATAAAACAATCTTTTTTAAAGTTTGTTGATGGTTTTGTTTTTCTCGTTACAACTGGCTCGTAGCAAAACAATGACACTATTGAATATATCGCCAAAACACAAACTGTGAAGCTCCACATTACACGACACAACGTCACCACACTAGGTCAACACAATTTAAACCAGTTGACATCAAAACTGAATTACCTTCACTATGATATAAAATAGTACAGTTTGATAAAGTTAACATACAAAATACGAAATTCCACATGACGTGACACATAATGAGTCACGTGATGCGGGTCTGCACAGTTTGACAAAGTTGACCTCAGTATTAAAATACTATACAGTATTTAATATATCACTCATGTAAAAATGTGAAATCCATATGTCGCGACACATACGTCACATAATTTTGGTCTACACGCTTTTACAGTTGAATTACACACTGAGAAATAATTGTTATTTCACTTATGCAAATATGTGAAGCGCAACATGACGCGACACATAAGTTATGTGATCTAGGTCTTCACATTTTGACAAAGTTGAAACACACAAGTTTGAATATACCTAACAATATTTCATATATTACTCATGGAAAGGTGTGAAGTCCCACATTACGCGACACAAAGTCACGTGGTCTGGAGTGCACAGTTTCAAAAAGTCAAAGACCTAAGTATTTTACAATTTTTAATAAATCACTCAAACAATTTGAGACGACAAAACGTCACAAGATAACTCTTCATAAGTCCTTGTTTTTGCTCTACTTATAAATAATATACCATAAGCTCGAACCAAGATTCGAATCCGAATAACACTGGTCGATTTGATGAAGGTTTTGTTTGTTTGTTATTGTTGGGTTTTACGTCGCTTCGACAATATTTCAGTCAATTTGCGACGACCGGCTAATTACAAGTGCTGGAAGACCCCAAAATCCCTTCTGAGTTGCACAGACGGATAACTGGGTAGAACCACTGACCTACCGCAAGCCAGCCGGAAGACTTTCTCACATAAAGATTTTCACCCCGGGTGGGGAACAAACCCACAGCGGTGAGGGGCCTAGGGATTACAAGTCGGAGACGTTAAGCTCTTGCTCATGGAGGCCCACTTTTATGTAGGTTTCACAAGGATTGCAATCACATTTGTAATACACTTTTAATGGATACATATGGCCGACGTCACAGGAAAGGGGGCACTCGGACACATATAAAAGCGTTGAATCAGCTCTTTTTCATCGCTATTGTTTCATTATCTAGTCACAATATTTACCATTTTATTCATTTAAAGATAGAATTAGATGTCCTCTAAGATTGCAAACAGTGCAGACCCTGACCAGCAGCCACGGCAGTGACGTGGCGACTGGTCTGGTGCTACACTGTTTGTTATGTCCGAATGCCCCTATTCGCTTAACGTGGCCGATATGATTTTTCGCCGTCAACATTAGACCAACATATCCGCAATTTAGAAATATTGAAGTTGACATTTATCTACGCGTAGAAACCATTATAAATA
Source organism: Macoma nasuta (assembly GCA_032359355.1). Classification (NCBI taxonomy): domain Eukaryota; kingdom Metazoa; phylum Mollusca; class Bivalvia; order Cardiida; family Tellinidae; genus Macoma; species Macoma nasuta. The sequence continues at coordinate 242 of JAULCE010040778.1, read as the reverse complement.
TAGAATATCCCGTCACATGTTGTGACGCAAACACAATATGAGAAAGCTGTTTTGTAAGATTTTCGCTGTAATTTAACGCTTCAAAAACTATAAATGGGTATTGTGGGAGAAACGCTTTCCTTACCGTTGTTACGTGAACGAAATGTAAACCAGGCCGACCATTTCTCCGGATTTTTCCGGAAATCTCCGGATTTTTCCGGATTTTTAAAAATATTCTCTATAATCATTGTTCTCAAATTTCA
>JAULCE010040667.1:0-13589 GCA_032359355.1 Macoma nasuta | reverse complement strand
ATAAATTGGAAATCTGCATTTGAAATTTTCACTTAAGTTTAAGATTTTCCTAAGAAGCTTTGTGAAACTGGCCCCAGGTCACATAGACCAATATTTGTGACACAGACTTCCTCCAGTCAATACACTTAGTCACACGGACTACACTAAGTCACACAAACTAATATTTCATAGTTACATTACACCAAGTCAAACAGACTACACTTAGTCACAACGACTAAGCTTTATTATAACACTATATTAAGTCACACAGACCACATTAAGTCACACAGACTAAGATTGTAAATTGCGCCCTCGAGGCTAACACATGGTAACTATCTGGATGCCAACAGTGGGTCACTTCTACCGTCATTGGGAGTCGGCCGCCTAAGTTTGTTCCCTATCAAAGTCAACAAGACGAGAGGGGATAATACTGTCACACAGGAATGACTCTGGATACAGTTTAAATGCAAAACAGTTATATGGCCGTCTTCACAGGAAAAGGGGCGATCGGACATATAAAAAAAACTCTGACTCAGCTCTTTTTCAGCGCTATTATTCCAGCATCTAGTCACGAAATGTACCATTTTTATTCATTTAAAGGTAGAATTGCATGTCCTCTAAGATTGCAAACAGTGCAGACTATGTGTCTCTATGGCCGTTATGCTACACAATATAAAACGGCTTTCAGGTATGGATTCTCTGGATAAAACACAGATGGCATCTAGTTTTGTAGACACGCGGAGAAGTAATAATAAAGGCTACTTTCCTTTGACTGGAATGATTGCACCCCGACCGACATCTACTTTTACATAGGCGTAACATCTACTAGCTCAGCCTAGTTAGCTGAACTGCAAATACATTAAACAAAGCATTTAACTAAGTTTGTCCACATTTACAGGATGTATTTAAAATAAATCATTTCAGCAACTCAAATTGACATACTTTAATTCAGCAAAACTACAAATTGCAAGTCAACTACATGTATAAACTATCTACTTACAATTACACAAGCCTACACTGCTTAACAAAAACACCTTTACGTTACGGTGTCAAGATACAAGAAATTGCTATAATCCTTTTACGCAGAACACAATACCCTTTCCAAGTCAAGTCAAGTAAAAATATCTTTATTTTCTCAACCGTGCAAAAACAGGATAACAATCTACCCTCACATTACATATAAATGAACATTTCGGAGGTCATTAATTTCATCCCTGGGTGAGCATGCATGTGCAGAGTTTAACATCTCCTCAGGTAAAATAAACAAGTTTGGATCATTTAAAAAGAATGAAGTAGAGCACAATTTTGTGACACAAATATTATATCAAAATCCGACGCAAAAAAATATAAAGAAAGGCTGCCATCGTTGGTATACGTAGCTTGCAATCTTTACTGGTTGGAAATCGTACAGCAGCGCATGTATTAACGGAACATTCACGGATCAATCTGAACGGCTTACTCGAAGAACATGTGCCCGGTTTAACCCGTTCACTACCTTACCCCGAGAGTCGTAACATACGCAAACAGCTTGGATCCGAATGAGACGCCGAGTAACTCGGCGTCTCATTTGGATCCAAGCTGTCTGACATCCGGCCAATGGCTTTACCAAAGGTCGAGGGAGTGGGTTAATTCTTAAGCGGAAGTAGAAGAAATATTGCGCATGGGCACAACCTGTCTGGCAGTGAAGGAGTTAATCGAAGTCCATGCATGATGGTCTCCAAACGGCTAACTCTAAGAACATGACTCACAATTACAATACTCCACTTACACACACGAGGGTCTTGGAATGGCTTTCTCGAAATACACGTTTGATTGTTTGTTTTTGTTGGGCTTTACGTCACTTCGACCATATTTCAGTCATTTCGCTACGCCCGGCTAGTTACTAGTGGAGGAAGACCCCAAAAACTCGTCTGAGTTGCACAGCCGGACAACTGGATAGAACCACTGGCCTACCGCAAGCCAGCCGGAAAGCTTTCTCACATAAAGATTTTCAACAATGACGAGACTCGAACCCTCAGCGGTGAGGGTCCAAGAGATTTGAAGTCGGAGACTCTAACCCCTCGGCCACGGCGGACCCCTCGAAATAGACGTTCGATGGTCTATAAAATGCCTTACTCGAATAACACACGCAATGGTCTCCGGACGACTTACTCAAATAACACACGCAATGGTCTCCGAACGGCCTACTCAAATAACACACGCAATGGTCTCCGGACGACTTACTTGAATAACACACGCAATGGTCTCCGGACGACTAACTATAATAACACACGCTATGGTCTCCGAACGACTTACTCAAATAACACACGCAATGGTCTCCGAACGACTTACTCAAATAACACACGCAGTGGTCTCCGAACGCCTTAATCAAATAACACACGCAATGGACTCCGAACGACTAACTCAAATAACACACGCAATGAACTCCGAACGACTTACTCAAATAACACACGCAATGGTCTCCGGACCACTTACTCAAATAACATACGCAATGATCTCCGGACTATTTACTCAAATAACACACGCAATGGTCTCCGAACGACTTACTCAAATAACACACGCAATGGTCTCCGGACGACTTACTCAAATACCACACACAATGGTCTCCGAACGATTAACTCGAATAACACACGCAATGGTCTCCGAACAGCTTACTCAAATAACACACGCAATGGTCTCAGAACGACTTACTCAAATAACACACGCAATGGTCTTCGAACGACTTACTCAAATAACACACGAAATGGTCTCCGAACGACTTACTCAAATAACACACGCAATGGTCTCTGGACGACTTACTCAAATAACACACGCAGTGGTCTCCGAACGACTTACTTGAATAACACACGCAATGGTCTACGAAAGAACATGAGATTCTTTGGAGCAAATGATCTATTTCCACTAATCTCTTCAAAACCATTGACATAAAGAAATACTTTGTCTTTGAGATTATGTTTAATAAGCTTAATATAAAACAATGACGTCACAATCTAAATATAATATAGGGGAGGATGAGTTAATCGAAGAACAAGCGCCATGGTATCAGATGTCATACTTCACGGAGAACATGCACGCTGGGGTTCGAACGGCTTACTCGAAGAACATGCGTGATAGTCTCCGAACGGCTTATTCGCTATTTAAGTTTCGCCGATTTTCATATGAACGAAGAATAACCCGAACAACACAGTTGAAAGTAGTCCCTCTAATATTGCCATCCTCATGTTCTGGCTCATTCAAATTGTATGCTTAACAAAGAAATACTTCTGGAAACTTACACGCATTCAAACAAATTGAAAACATTGCACAAATTATGTTAAAGCAGCACGTGTAACGCGTTTCGCAACAAGCCTAGCAACATAGTGTAATAATTTCATATGAACAAAGAACAAGCCAAACAACGCAGTATAATTTTGGTTAATTAATCCCTCTAAATATTTCCATCCTCATGTACTGGCGTATTCAAATCGTATGCTTAAAAGGAAATACGTATGCTAAGTTACACGCATTCAAACAAATGGAAAAATGCATGCATCACGTGTAAAATATATACATTTATTTATTCTGCTTCCGGTATTTTTCCTCGGTCCCGGCTGTTGAGATTATTGAAATATCTCGCGCAGTAATGCAAATAGAAAGTTCGCCATCTTGAAGAATTTCACGAGCAGAGTTAATACATTGACTCCCCCCCCCCCCTAATTAACAGATTTATTATTGCCATATACTGTACACTTGTTTACATTTACGGAAACTAGTGTTGTTTTACTTTATAAAAAACTGGTTTTTGATTCTGGAGATAACATACGCGGAGAAGTTGAAACTTTCAGCTGTTTAATACTTTAACAAATGAGTTTTGTCATTGACTACATCTCTGACCCTTCAATGCGAGAGGCTATTTAGGCCCTTCAGGACTTTGATGTAAAGGAAGTCGTCGATCGATATTCTTATTTCTCCACTAAAGCCTATATTCTGATCTCTAATTGACGGATCGCTTAAGCGCCCGATGCCGCGCCCACTTAAATCAAGGGAGATTACTCCTATCATCTCAGACAAGGTAGACGATCTATACAGACGCGGCTGTATAGACCGTCTCTGAGCTACACTTTCCCCAGCAGTACCGCTCATCATTTGAAAAATGTATCATAAAACACCTATGCTTACAAAAAGCAACGCTCAAATGTCGATGAAATTGGCGGACGACGCCATCTCCGTCATTACAGGAATGACGTTAATGAGCGGCGATATCTGATTGGCCAAGCGTTTTGTCGGCGATCCGTCAATTCAAATTGCGTTGTCGACGTAATACTAACAGGGGATCAAAAAGAAGGTTAAACCGATAACCTCATATGGTGTTGTTTTACTTATCCACCAGGAAATAATCTGATGAAAATATTAAAATCTATGCAAAAGGAAATGTAAATTTTGAGTTGTGTTGGAGACATTGTCACGAGCAAAAGCTCCATTTCCTATAATGGTTTAAATAGTCATATGCTCGAAAAAGCGTGAAAATGTGCATATTTGGAGTACAGGGCCGAAGGAGAAAAGAACAAGTAAATATTTCAAGAATTCTTCACAGATTGCAATCTGTTGGGCAATGTCGGAGGAAGAAAGGCCACTTTTACTCGGAGATGAGTATCTCATCAGTTGCATAGAAACACCTAGCGGAGAAACCAACCAAATCGCAACTAGCGGAGAAACCAGCCGAAGCGCCCCTAGCGAAGAAATCAACCGGAGCCCCCCTAGCGGAGAAACCAGCCGGAGCGCCCCTAGCGGAGAAACCAGCCTGGGCGCCCTTAGCGGAGAAATCAGCCGGAGCGACCCTAGAGGAGAAACCAACCAAAGCGCACCTAGCGGAGAAACCAGCCGGTGCACGCTTGTACACACAAAGATTTATCGACAAAGATGGTATATCTTGACAATATCTTCCCTGGCTTCCGTGGCGATGGCAGCGAACTGGGGAACTTTTGGTCCGATATCGCAGTCCGCAAAGGTGAGAAACGAAACGTGACACTGGGTGCGAAAACATGCCTTGTGGTTCGGGCAACAAATATACTCAGTTTTGTTGCATTTGTGTTTAAACTTAAGCGTGGGATAAAAACACAAAAAAGTTGCTCAAAAATGCAACAAATTGCATGCTTTGTGTGCTTTTATCTTGTAAAAGTCTGCATATGTAGCACTGAAAGTATTATAAGCTATTATGTTGTAATGTGGATTAAATATCGTAATCCTTGTAAAATAATGCAAAACTCTACATTCTTTGATTTTACTTTCACTTTCTTTTTTAACGGTTGACATCATAGTCAATGGGTTGAATTGGTTTGGGGGCGAAACGACCTTGATTCAGGTTTTCAAAGATAATATGTACTTCTCTGACATTTTTCAACATAAAACGAACTATTGTCAAACGCTTAACAGTTGTCTACGACCGTTGTCGATTATTTGATCGAAATCCGTTTAAAACAGAACGAGCTATAAGGTTTTGAAGTTAACACTAGACAAGACATACAAAGATAGTCAAAAATATTTTGACCCAAACTAGCTTCAATGCAAATTAGCTACAAAATTGTTGTTGATATGTGAGAAACATTTTGGTGTATTTAAGCAAATTATTATTTTATAAAAATTTTTTAGTCATTTTAAGACAACAAAACACACAAAGACTCACGCTAAGACACCTATTATCATAACCTAGACACAAAGTAGCTTCACAAAGACACTACAGATTCGATTTTGATATGTTAAAAACATTTTGGGTGTATTTAAGTAAATTATTTTTTAATAAAAAAGCAATAAAAGTCATTTTAAGAGTACAAACCACGTAAAGACACATGCAAAAACACACATAAACATAACCTAGATCCATAGTTGCTTCACAAAGACACTACTAATTAGTTTTCAACATGTGAGAAACATTTTTTTGTAGTTATGAAAAAAATAATAACAATAAAACATTTGAAGTCAGTTTAAGAGTACTAATACACGCAAAGATATATAAATTTGTAATAGAAGCAAATATTGTTGTTTTATTGTATATCACTAATAGATCAAATAATAGCAAACTATATTATGATAGTAGAAATAGTAGTAGTTGTTGTTGTAATGGTTGTGGGGGGGGGTGTCGTGGTGGTGGTAGTACTAGTAATATTTATAGTTGAAGTAGTAGTAATAGTGGTAGTAGAAGTAGTTATGGTAGTAGAAGAAGTGCTGTCAAATGTTTAAGTAGTGGTTGAAAGAAAATATTAGTAATGCTAGTAGTATTTAATGATTATAGTTCTTTACATAAATGAAATTAAGCTACACTATTTTTGTTCCCATTCAGTTTAGAAAAATGATTAAATAAATATTCGAATTTATAGTATAATTTTATATAAAATACATATACAATGCATAATCATGTAAAACATATATTGTTCTCGACATGTACAGGTGTCTTTTGTTTCTCTTCTCCTAACGACTTCATTAAATCGCACTACATACACACTAAATTAGGATAATCTGTAATAATTGTATTCCTTCTAAGGCGGCGTCTGATCTGGGACTTCACCTTTTGCAATGACGACTAGAGTCGCCTATTGCGATGAAAGGGTTAATTACGAATTGCTTGATCATTATGCTTTGCTCTAATGATATAACAGCATTGTACATGTTAAATGTATGCATGTTTGTTCATGTACTGAGTGCAATAAAGGATTTGATTGATTGATTGATTAATGATTGATTAATTATTCATTAAAACTCATTAAAATGATGGGAAAGACATATTGAATAATAAGTTAATTTAGGTAATTGACTACTCCTGTAGTCGCTACTACTACCGCTGCAGCCGCTGCTACTGTTTTACAGTTCTAGTACTACTACTACTACTACTACTACTACTACTACTACCACAACTACTACTACTACTACGAATAATAATAATAATAAATACTTTATTTAACGAGAAAGCTCATTTGTCAAACGTCAATCTTCCATGAGGCCCTCAACGAAAACAGATACATCAAACATTGTCATTGTTCCAATGTTTTTGCATTTCGTTACGTAAGAGTTGAAACGGTAAAGAATAGCGACTCTATCACTGAACAAACGGCGGAAATGATGAAAACAAACCTTTATTTGTTCTAGGAAGATAACATCTATAAAATCATTGAATTATTTGTTGGTAGTCATTCTTCTTGATCGTTTGAACTTTCAAGATTTCCTGAGTTGCCTCTCACAGATAGAGTCACTGGTGTTTCCTGACCGCACACGTACATTGTGTATTGGGCACGTGCAATCTGACATGTACGGGTACCATCGTTTCTTACACAGTAGGAGAAACGATGTTTCTTACCGTTTACACGATAAAGCAACGCACACGCAACGTACACGATACGCAAACTAGCAAAAAAGCAACGAAAACGCAACGAAAACGCAATGCTAATAATGATGAAAAAGTAACTATGTTCTTTTTCTTTTCGGGATTAAATACTACGAAGAGTTTCAAACAGTTTGGAGCCATCCCAGAGGCCGAGTAACTTTGCGTCTTATCTGGCGCCAACCTTTTTGTAAATATTACCAGTGTTCGGTTCGCGTAAGATGGCGAAGGAGAGTGTTCCCCCCCACTGTTATAATATATGTGCGCTTAGTACGCCATGAAATAAAAAACACTGACATATCATTAGTTATAACATGAATGAATTATAATACTTAACCCTTTCACCGCCATAGGCGACTCAAGTCGACATTGCATAAAGGTGAAGCCCCAGATCAGACGTCGCCTTAGAAGGCGGCGTCTAATCAGGGACTTCACTTGTTTTTTACAAAATTTATTTCGAATATTATTGTTTCGAAAAAGTCAGACTTTAATTATTTCTGTTATTTATTTCGTTAAGTTATTTGAATAAAAACCAGTGACAACCGACAATTTAAACTTGGCGACGAAGGGGTTAAAACCAATCTATCATAAACCAAATAAGGATACTGGAATATAGAGCAAGATATATGATCAGACCCGAGCAGAAAATGAAAAGCGGTGTCATGCAAAAAAAGCAACGAAATGAACACTGATTGGAAACGATATGCGATTTGTTGTGTCCCCGCTTAATTGTCGCTCGTTTGCTTCATAAGGGGGTTAAGAAGACCATAAAAAATATCCAAAATAAATACCCTACTACTGCACGCACCTATCGTGACCAAATACATGTTAATCAATATTCATGGGGCATTTTTCTACTTTTCAAATACTGTTGAAAGGGAATGAATTATAGCATTAAAGTAAAATGCCAGTCCTAGATGGTTTTGAAAGCGTTGTTGGAAATGGAGGATTTGCTCGTTTCTAGCACATGTTCCATTACTTTCAATGGTTTCAAAACATAGTCTGCCCCCTAAAATACGCCAAAAGACGTACAATATACATTAGGACGAAAACTATTATTTTAAACTAACACGTTAGTCGCCAATCACTAAAACCATTTCACAGAGTTTGTAGCCAGGTCAGATGCCAAGTTATTCGGAGTTTGACGTTTTTTAACACTTATATAATTCAGTTTTCAATAAACAGATTCGAACATTATCGCGATTCGTTTGCAGCAACGCGATTCCGCGACTGTATCATTATAATAATAAAACAACATGTAATTAATAATATGGGCCACGTCATGCGAAAAGGGACAATCGGACATAGCAAATAATGTAGCCCCAGATCAGCCGCCACGTCACTGACATGGCGGCTGGTCAGGGTCTGCACTGTTTGCATTCTGAGAGGATATCCAATTTTACCTTTTACTGAATACAAATGGTAAATTTTGTGACTAGATGCTGGAATTATAGCGCTGAAAAAGAGCTGAGTCATCACTTTTTTGTATGTCCCAGTGCCCCTTTTCCTGTGACGTCGGCCATATTCATGCAAATTCATGTATCATCTTGCATGAGGCCTTCAACAGTAAAACATTTACTAAATGTGTTATTCCGGCGTACCCATTTGACTGGATGGTTACTGTAAAAACCGAAAGTCTGTTATAGATTATACATGTACATAATCATATATTGTTATAGAAGATACAGCAGGAGATTATATAAAGATGTCGAAATCTACATGGTAATTTGTAATATAGATACACAACCAGACAAAACAGTACGCGGTAGTAAAATAAACTAGAAATCTCTATACACAAACAAACAATTATCCATGAATAATTTCAACAAATTGCTAGGTCTGATTCCCTAATTAGCCGTATTGTGATGGAACAAATTATCATACTCGACTGCAAAAAATGGAGCTTTAGGTCAGAGGATATATGATGGAGCCATCCAGTCGGAATATGCACCGTTTAACAAGTAGTGTCATTAGAATCTGTGGTTTTTTAGAAAACTTATTGAATGAAAAAGTAGAACAAGGGTTGGTTTTATTGTTACGAAATAATCAAGAGATATGCATAAACTGAACTAATGAAATCATAAGAACATTTGATTGAGCTGAAACTCTGAGATAGAACTAAGTCCCCGATTAAACACAGCCATGGAGAGTCGGTAGCTGCTCTGGGTCTACACGGTTTGCCATGACGACTACAGTCGCCAATTACAGTGAATGAGTAAACTACAATCTTAAACATATCTACGAATTATTATATAAGTAGATGTAATGGAACATCGAATAAATTATTGACGCATTTTGACTTTTGCAAACACAGGATACCCATATCTTATAACATACCTTAATACATAATGACTTGAAACTCTGACAAAGAGTGGAGTAATTGACCAGACGTCGTCTGGGATAGCCGGTAGCTGATCTGGAACCACACTGTTTGTAATGTCGACTACAGCTGCATACCGATGGCTTGGTGTAAAACTATTGTTACTCCTTCACAAATGTGAATGAGTTACAATAGCTTTGCACCAAGACATCGGCATGCTGTTTAAATAATATACTGACAAGAAAAAAACTAAGCACTGAGTCGACGAGTGGAGTCCCTTATCAGACACCGCCATTGCGAATCGGTAGCTAATCAGGGAAAAAACACTGTTTGCAAAATGGGCAATAAGCCGAAGTTCCTTCGATCGCCTGTGCGATTATTGGGTTAATTATTTACATGTAACAATCATAGATATACTAGGTTAACCATTTCATTCACAAGCTATGTTTTAGACTAATCCATATGGAAATAATAGAAAATATCTGAAAGTCTAGGCAAACTAAAATGTCAGTTTTCAATTCTATTGAAAACATTGAAGGAAATGGAGCATTTGCTCGTTACGAGCAAATGATCCATTTCCTACAATTTTTTCAACATTTATCAGTACTGGGGGCGCCGAAATGCACTTACATGTATGTGGAGGATAGGGTTAAGGGGTTAGCGTTGCTGCATATTTCCTGCAGGGACAGTGTCTGGTCTTTGATCTGTCTGAGGTGACTATGCATCCTTAATGAGGCGTGCTGGGGAAAGAAGCTGGGCCCCATAAAATATCATTTGATCATATTTGCACCGACAGGAAGAAGGGGTCTGGAACATCACGTGATACTGCTGGTTGGCTGCTTCCCCGCAGTGCTTCTTAATTACTCGTATCGGGGACCGACATGCGCCAATTGATTCGTATACGGAGGGTAATACGTTTTACCTACCACATTCAAACGAAACTATTTGCAATACGATTTTCTCTTTTTTTCTTTCTTCGCGTACTGACCCACATCTTAGACCATTCATTACCGCGGCAATTATGCGCATGCGCAATATTTCGTCTTATTTTTAAACTTCATAGACTCAACTAAATTGTGGCTAAGCAATTGTCGGATTGTCAAACAGCTTTGATCCGGATGAGACGCCCAGTTACTCGGCGTCTCATCCGGATCCAAGCTGATTGCATATCACACGAAACTTTTAAAGGCGAAGACTTGAAGGCAAAAGTTGAAACATCAATATTTACTACGCCACCTTAGAATATTAGTCAAACGATCTATTTCATTAACCCCTTCACCGCCGTAGGTGCCTAAATGCGCCTTTGAAAATAGTGCAGTCCCAGATCAGACGCCGCCTTATTAGGCAGCGTCTGATCTGGGTTTCACAATTTTGCAACACTTTTTAGACCCCTTCTGATCGAAGAGTGCACCGTTAACCTGCTGAATCTTACAGTATCTACATTCACATCTTTAAAAATAAATAAAAGTTCAATGGGGTGAAACCTTAGCATGAATATTCTTTGAGTGAAGAGTTAAATCATGTTTTCTTACGAACGGCTTCACCCTTGTCCTTTGTAGAATTAGCCCTGTGTTGTGTATTGCTAGAGATGACAACGAATTTTGTTCTCGTGTGCATATCAATACATTGCCTAAAATATTATATTTACTGTTCAAATAAAGCCTTATGACAGTATGTCGTCGGTTTTCTTCTAAAATCTCGTATGTGTTTTTTTTAAATGCATATACGTCGTTTTAAACGAAAAAAGAATAGTCCTTTAAAAAATCACGTAAAGGCAATTTGATAAAATAGCAGTTAATTGATTTTTTGGCGAACATCGACGATATATTTTCCGAAAATACGTATGTGCCATTTTTAAAAAATGTCGTATACATGTATGTGGTTTACGTAGTAAAAACCGACGCTCTATCATTTTTCATTTCTTTTGACTTCAATTGAAAAAGTTTCTTTGGCTGCGTACACGTTACAACCAGTGTGACATTGAACCCTTTCAGCGCCAGATTTAAATCTGTCGTCTGCGACAAGTTTTAGATCAAATATTATTACGAAATGGAAAACATATTAATATAGGAATAAATTAGCCTACACTTTTCGATACCTCTATAAAAATGATTTATAAGACAAAAAGTGAAGTCCCTGATCAGACGCTGCCTTGGAAAGGCGGCTGCTGATCCGGGACTACACTATTTGCAATGGTACATGTAGGCGACTACGGCGTTGTAAAATAGTACAGTCCCAGATCAGACGCCGCCTTTCCACGGCGGAGTCTGCGTCTGATCTGGGGCTTCACTTTTTCCCATTTAAATAAGTCTATATAGATATATCGGAAAGTTTAAATTTATTCCTGAATTGATATTTTTTTCTTTTCGTTAAATATATTAAATCAGAAGTTTTCCGCAGACGACAGTTTCAAATTGGGCGCCAAAAGGGTTAATGTGGGACCTTAATATGATGACGTTGCAACAATGTTAGATCCACATCAGGGCCACCTAACAACTCGTGTGGGACTTAGACTGTTTCACGTTCACATTCTTTTCTCCCAAATCTCACGAGAGTTCACATATTGTGGCTTGCTCATACAGTCGTCAGCTGTTATCCTAAACGAATGCTACTTCAGTTAATCCCTTCACTGCCTGTAGTGTGCGCAATATTTCGTCTGCTTCATTTTCAAACATCACAGATTAACTTAACTTTTGCCAAAAATATTCGCCGAGTGTAAAACAGCTTGGATCCGGATCCGAGTAACTCGGCGTCTAATCCTGATCTTAGCTGTTTGCATATGTTACAATGGTTCGGGGTAAACAGTGAAGGGGTTAATTATTGTGCACTGTTATTGGTCAAGTGTCAGACAGTTTTGGCAAATGACAATTTCAGCAGCAGGTTAGAGCTTGTCAGGCCAAGAAAAATTGTCGTCTGCTCAAACTAACGTCTGTAGCATTGTGTTAAAACCTTGTCCGATTTGCTACAAATTGTGTGGATGTCAAACAGCTTGGAACCTGATTAGACACCGAGTTACTAGGCGTATGATCTTGATCAAAGCTGTTTGCATAACACAGTCATTATGACCTTGAGTCGCGCTAAGCATGATAAACTTTGAAGGTTAAATACTGGCTTACATTGTAAATTCTGCTGAACAGTGCATAATCTTAAATAGGGTCGAAGGCTCCTAACAGGCTCTTTAGAAATTAATACCTTTACCACCCAATGTCGTACGACAACGTAAACAACCGTAGGCGGCTAGTCGGTCGTTTCCGGAATCTTACAAACCACATCAAAAGGGACAATACTTCAATGAAACTTTGCATGCTTATGATAAACATAGTTTTTCATAAGCATGCAACGTTTCATTGAAGTATGATTGAAAATAATTTGGAAATATACATTAGAAATTTTCACTTAAGTTTGAGATTTTCCTTAGGAGCTTTATGAATTCGGTCTCTGGTTTCGTCCTGCAACAAAAAGACATCACTTTAGCCATTATTGGCCATTTGTTCTACTTGTCGACCCAACTAATCTTTATTCCAACATATGACTTTCACTTTCATTCTATTTTCGTCGAAAACACAACATGATTTAACCTGAGTATTGACTCAGCTGGGAATTGTGTGCATAAACCATAGTCCAACAATTATTCTTTGTATTATTCAGTTTGAATAGGAATAAATACAGTATTACATGTGACAAAAAGGGTGCACCGGGACTATTTAAATAGGAACAATGATTTTGCTGAAGAAACAGCAATGTTGCATTCTGACTAAAGATTTTCGAAACTTGTATGGATTTGAACTGTATGTACATGCATGCATGCTCATTGTAATATTATGTGATTTATAAAAGAGAGGCGACCGAAAATGCTGTATAATTAACCCTTCGCCTGCTGCGAAAATTGTCGTCTGCTGAAAATGTCGTCTGCTTCATTTTTTAAAAATCGTCCGATTT
>JAULCE010040556.1:0-13591 GCA_032359355.1 Macoma nasuta | reverse complement strand
GATCAGACGCCGCCTTGTAAGGCGGCGTCAGATCTGGGACTGCACTATTTTCAATGGCGCATTTTGGCGACTGTGGCAGTGAACGGGTTAAGTCAACGGTTTACCACTATCCAGAAGCAATGGCCGACATTGTGGGTTTCGATCCTCGGTTTGTGGATCGACCCACAATCAGGGATCAGGCCATGCTCTGAGTCTAACATATATATGGATATGTAAAAAGCATAAACAATTCACGATATAATAAAAGGGGTTCTATTGAATTTAAACGATTGATGTTATGGCACGATAAATAAGGTTAGCATACACTGATTCAAAGACAAATCCTGGAATCTTCAAACCCATGACACTTCAACCTCAGGACACTTCAACCTCAGAACGCAATTGGTCATTTCAACCCTAGGTTTGTATAATTCACTACGGGATACTTCAACCCTATTGGACATTTTAACATTTAGTCTAATCCATAGTGTTTGAATGTAAACAGGTTATTTTGTTTGTCTGAAAAGTTTTAAACCTAGAATTTGAGCTCAACTTTCAGCTTTTTTATGCTTTTGGTAGATCATGAACTTTACCACGAAAACATGACCAATTTGGAATACTAGCAGTGCAAATCTGCTAGATTATCCCGACAATAATAAACAGGTTTTACACACATATAAAATTAAGTACTTCACTTTGTTAGATTTAAGATTGTAACGTTTTACCTTTAACGATAAAAAAACAAACAATATCTGTATGTTCGGCATAACATTGGATATAGTCAAAGTTTCATTTTGTTGTCAGAAATATCAGCATGTCAATTATATCGTAATGGATAAGTGACAAGATATTCTGCTGTGCTGAACAGATGGTGCTGAACAGATGTTCTGTGAGAGAAGCGCTGTTCTTTACAATTCCAACACTAATAAAACAAACGAAATGCAAATAACATGGAATAGTGACAAGTGTATGTCCATTTTTTAATATTTTATTACTATAAGCGTCATTCAGTTACTCGGCATCTGATCTGACCCCAAACTGTTCGTACAAATAATCAGTGACCGGTATCTAACGCATTCGATAGTAAAGAATAACGTTTATCCCACTGTACATGCATAAGTAATGCAACTACATTTTATTAATATACAAACAAATTGTTAAACAAGCTTTATCTACGTAGAAAACATGTTTTTTTTAAATCAAGGTAAGGGATTTAAGGTAATCTGAACCGCTATCTTGGCTTTTACACTAGTTAAGCGGTTATCGGACACCTTTCGACGGTGCTGTGCTATAAACTTTGACTTTGAAAAGCTGTTTTTCGTACAGACCACGATTCATATGCAGATTATGTTATGAAATATGAGTGGTGTTAATTACTTAATAACATTCACCAGCTGAAAATAAAGATATAACCGACCATGCAGTATCCGGCAAAATAGGATATATTACCAAAAATGCAAATACCTGTGCATTCCATTCATAAACACACAATTTAGCAACAAACTGAAATCTGTTTATTGTGAAAGCCCTAGTAAATGGGACAACATGAGTCTCCTTGTTTAACACATAGCGTCTGATTCTCTCTTCTCCGTTTTGACAGATACAATTTTTATCTGCTACCTGTTCTGATTGTTTGCAAACAGTCGATTCAAGATCAATGTGTTTCAGACACTACGTATCCACATCGGAGGCTCGCGACTGTTCATCAAAAATCAGATATTTAAATTGAAGCAGACGATACTGTGAGAAGACGACAATTTCCGTAGCAAGAATTTGGTTAAATATCATTGCCTGCGTTTACTATTAACAGTAAGCTCATCGGGTAGTAGACTTGTACTCAATTGCATTAGTATTCTATCACAGCGGCATCTATAACACCTGATCAGAAATAGCAAAAATGATCTTCGTCTATACTGTTTAATGTATACCAAGACCCATTGTGAAACCCTTGTATACCCACCTAGGTGCGTCTAAGTCTGTCACGTCGGTCATTCATTATAGGGTTAACCCTACTGTAATTTGACATTCCGACGTATATCGGCTTGCTAATGGTCGCAAATGTTTTTAACGTCGACACTGAAGGCGGAGCCGTTAACATAGTTTAAGACCGTTATAAACCAGATAAACGTCGGAAATCTTCAAATTACAGTATGGTTAACCCTATTATAATGCTTGTTTGTTTGTTTGTGTTTGTAGGGTTTTACGTAACTTCGACATTATTTCAGTCATTGCACGACGCCCGGCTTATTACTAGTAAAGGAAGACCACAGAAACCCGTCTCAGTTACACAGACGGACAACTGGGTAGAACCACTGACCTATCGCAAGCCAGCCGGATGGCTTCCTCACATAAAGAATTTCACCCCTTGCGAGACTCGAACCCACAGCGGTGAGGGACCTAGGGTTTTGAAGTCAGACACTCCAACCCCTCGCCCACGACGGACCCCTGGCCTATTGTCCAACTAATGTCCCATCTGTAATCTACTCTGTTTGACACTCAGATTTCAAGTGTGTAACACTTTAACCCATTTCTCCATAGACATGCATTTTGACGCCTCTGTAGCAGTTGCCTTAAACACATTGTGGAAATGTGAGGATTTGCTCATAATGACCGAATGCTCCATGTTCCAATAGTTTTTAAAGCCATTCAAAATTGGTATTTGCCTTTCAGAAAAAAATATCTTAGATAATCTTCCTATTCATCATGTACTTTCATTTTGAATGAGGCTTGAAATAGCATATGGAGTAAACGGGTTATTAACCCTTTGAACGGTAGCGGCAGATTATCTGCCCAGTGATAGCCTTTGCAAACAGTTTGGATCCAGACCAAGCCCAACAAAAAGTTGGGCTTGATCGGAGATCCAAACTGTTTGACAATTTTATTCTATTTCTGCTAAATGAGGAAGAAAATATTATATTGTACAAATCGTTTGAGAAAACAATTTATCACACACAATTACCCAGCATGCAAAGGGTTAAGGTACATGCAGGATAGCTGATAAAGATATTCTGTGCCATAGCTCAACTGCTGTTTGCACTGCAGGAATAATCTGAATGGTGAGCGAGACCCAGGGTCAATGCACAGAACTTAAGGCTTGTAATTTTAATGTAAAACAAATGACTCCTACAAAGATATGGGAAAAGGGGCACTTGATCATCACAAAAAAAGTGTAGACTCAGATTACATTTTGCAGCTTTTGTTCACTGAATTTACAATTTGTTGTCCATTTTAGGGCTATATGCAGCCTCCTGTTCAATTTTAATTGGTGAAAAGTAGACTTTGATCAGATGCCATATTGAAGAGATAGCAGATGATTTGGATCTACACTGTTTGCAATGTACAAGTGCCCATTTTCCCATGATGCTATTCATTTAAGCTGATAAGAAGTATTCAGCATGCACAGATATTTGTGGAAAGTTCGGTTAATTTGACCTCTACATTCTTTTTCATAATCATTCATCAGTTCCTCCATCACTAACAGTCTTCGTCTTTTTCGAGCTATCATCAGTTGTTTCTGCCTTGGCATCAGATTTGCGCTTCAATGCTTTCAGCTTCCGAGTCTGCAAGTTGCCAAGGTTCTGTTTCTCCATATGAACTCTACCCAACTTAGAGCCAAAGGGATCATGGGAAATGTTCTTTTTCGATTTGATTTTAGCCTCTTTTGGAATTTTGAGACTTCTCTTGAACAGGTCGTCTGAAGCAAGTTTCGTTCTTCTAAGTGTGAAGTCAACATTTGGACCTATGTTGATAAGCTCTACTCTCGGTACTTTGGATCCAGATTTCTTCAGTTCTATTCTATACGTTCTTAGAGAGATGACATTATTTGCTGCTGCGATCATGATGACCTGCTCAAGTCCTTGCAAGCGAATTTGGTCTACAACAGTCCCTCTGAAGAAGTCTAGGAACAAACTTTTAAGTCTGGCATAATCCGACTCCGTCTCAAACATTTCACCAACAAACATGATACAGGGCTTTGTGCCTGTGGTACATTTAGGACCCTGAATATCATACATGGATGTAAACTTTTCTACCCCTAGCTCCACCATATCTAGAACATGGTGATCAAACAACCGTCCTACTACCAAGTTGTTGGGCCTCTTTTTTGAATGACTCCCAAACATAAACAATGAAGCGTCACTCTTCTCTGAAAAGAACTCAATCGGGGTTTCGTCTTCAAAGGGTCTCAGTATGTTCCGACGTTTGTACATGATTGCGTCTGTCCTTTTCAACTGATGAAATTCTTTCAAGAGGGAAGTGATCACTTGACTGGTATTACCACCTTTGATGAACATAGCCTGCTTGGTGTTTTCGAATACTTTAGGTTCTCTTCCCCTGAGGAAGCGCTTTCCTCTTTGGGTTTTCGGCTTTACCGTTCTCTGTATCCCCATTTTCTTGTTTAACTCGGACGTACAAGTTCAGCATGGAAGTTGACATGTGGGGCAATGTCTAAATAAGAACAAACGTGAACACGGAAAAGTTGTATCGTCTTGTTGCGAAATGGATAATAATATCGCCACATACGTAATAAGTGATCTAATTTTAATTAAAAATGATTTTTTTAAACGCTCTACAATAATTTTATATAGCGATCAGGTACAAGACATGTTAAGAACCAAACGTTATCCCAAAACTGACATAATGGAACACATGCCGCTGTTTTATACAGACGGTGTGATAGTGAATTGTCACTTCCGGACAAAATTTTTATTTGGCAGGAAAAACAATTAGGTCTATTTGTGTATAAAAACCGTTTTGTTACGAATGTGAAGAATCTTTCAACTAAAAAAGATGTCTGGATTGGAATCTCTTGGTATACCAGGCGGCGACTATCTCCGGGAAGCGCTGACAAACTGCTCTGACCCTTTGGCAGCAATTGAAGATTTCCAGCAGGAAAACGGTGTGCTGCTTCCCTCCCTCAAGCCAGCACTACCGTTCCTCGACCTTCACGGCGTGAAGAGGCTCGAGTTTCACTCCTCTGTGTTGGAGGAACTGAGAGAGAGGCTGATACAAAAGATCACAGAAGTTGCCAATGGCGAGGACCCCGACAGATATGTGAAGCTTGAGTCTATGCTGGAGAAGAGCTTTAGCGTCATTAAGGTTAACCCTTTTAATGCTGAATTTTAAAATGGACTGATCCAGTTCTGAAATATGGCTAGTTTATATGAAACATGGGGGGTGAATTTCCCTTAATAGTCATATATATGACAAACAGAGTATACCTCTGATCAGAGGGCTCCCGAAGGAGCCCTCTGATCTTGGTCTACACTGTTTGCAAAAGCATATAAACTGGAAGTCCAACTAATTTGACTCCAGTGAAAATTGAGCTACTTTGGGTTTTGACAATTTCCTATGAACAAGGGATATCACCTGTACCAAAAAACGATCTTGACATTAATGAGACTAATAAACTGGTTTCCCACACTAAAATGGTTAAAGAGCTTGTGTTTCAAATTTAATTTTCATAATCCATCATCCAAATAATCAGACAGGTGCTTTCAATCAACCTACCAGGACTCCAGATAACCATGCGTGTCTTTAATATTCTTGATATGTTTCTAATACCTCAACCAAACCTACGTTGTGACCATTCATTAGAAGCGTCAACCATTCATTGGAATCGTCTTGGAAAGATGTTTCTAATGAACGGTTGATTATTCTAAAGAATGACGGACAATTCTAATGAATGGGTCACAACATGGGGTTTGTTCGAAAAATAAGGATTTTAGAATGTAAGATACACACCATAATCGAAATATGCAAAACTTAAAAAGTATGCCTTACAAGCTCTGATTAATAGCATCAAGTTGTGTACAACTTCATGCTTATCAGAGTTAATAAGGCCTTTTTTTACCTATTTTTTTAAAGTGAGGATAAAGACAGCATTCCATTTAACAAGCAACATTAAAATGATTGTAAACTCTAGCTGTTCACTAAACATGTAGTATGTACACATCAAAACTCTTTTGTGTTTAAAAGTTTAGAATTAGATACATATATGTGATAGGTTAAAGGTTGGCATTCTGCTACTGATTATAATTGATTATTCAAATTCATAATCCATAATGGGACTGGTCCGATTCAATTTCAAGTACTGTTAATCATCTTTTTAACCCTTAGGTTGACTCACTGAGACCAGCCATCATGTGCATTCTGAAGAACCTCCCAAGAATAAAAGACTCCTACCTGAAACATATACTAGACGACAAGGAACTTTATGCCGAGGCAGCAACTGAAGTAAAGAGACAGATCTGGGAAGACAATCAGGCACTATTTGGTGACGAAGTGTCTCCATTGCTGTCCCAGTATATCAGAGAGAAGGAAAACACCTTGTTTAATCACGAAAACTCACAGTCAACTTTTTTCTCTCACCTGCCTAAGACGAGGCGACAGGGTGATGTGGTTCAAAAACTTACAAATATGGTTGGGAAAAGTGTAAAGTTGTACGACATGGTGCTGCAGTTTCTGAGGACTCTCTTTCTCAGAACACGGAACATGCATTACTGTACACTCAGAGCAGAATTACTTATGTCCTTACATGACCAAGAAGTAAATGACATTTGCGCTGTTGATCCATGTCACAAATTTACCTGGTGTGTTGACGCATGTATAAGAGAGAAGTTTGTTGATTCCAAGAGAGCAAGAGAACTGCAAGGGTTTCTTGATGGCATCAAAAGAGGACAAGAATTTGTTCTTGGGTAAGACGGCTGTTATGTGTAAGATCATTTGTGTCAACGACTGGAGAAAAGGGGCTTATGGGACTGAAAACAGTATTGACTCAGATCAGTCGCTGCGTTGGAAACACGGCGTCTGATCTTAGTGAATACTGTTTTCATTGGTTAGTAACAAAGTAGTGTTGAATCTGACGAGTTCCAAACAGAGTAGAGCCTAAAAAGACACCTGCGTTGTTAAGGCAGTAGCTGGTTTGTGTCGTTACATACATACATATATCATCAACATTCCACAATTACAATGCATTACAAAGAGTTCAAGTTTACTTATATTTATTCATGTTGCATGCATTATATCACATGGAAAATAATTATTTTTGCTTTCAGAGATATTATAACCCTTTCTTCCATAGATAAAACGTCTTTTGGCGCCTCTTTGTTCACTGCATGATATGGAGTAAACCCCTCTAATATATCCACTCTATGAAGAAGCATGGAGGTCCCTTAAGACAGGGGATACCTTGATGTAGATCTATGAAGCTTCATTTCTCACAATGTTTTCAAAAGTCATCAGCTTCTGGTGTATAAAGGCATATCTATGTCGTAAAGCATTAAAGACAATCCCAATGGATAACCAACCACACCATAGAGATTGGTGGAGAAATGAGGATTTTATTATTTGAAACACCATGAGGCTTATCTGGACCCCTGGCCTGGCTTTCACAAGGCCACTCCAG
Organism: Macoma nasuta; assembly: GCA_032359355.1. Taxonomy (NCBI): domain Eukaryota; kingdom Metazoa; phylum Mollusca; class Bivalvia; order Cardiida; family Tellinidae; genus Macoma; species Macoma nasuta. Next base: position 6,207 of record JAULCE010040556.1, on the reverse strand, counting down.
ATCATGCTCAAACTCAAAATTTCAATGTCAGATACTGAACTTAATTTTATTGCTACTGCACTATAATTTTGACTGCCAGTGAAACATGGAACGTTTCACTAGCAGTCAAAATTTTAGTCCAGTGGCAATACAATTGAATGAGATATCCAATGTTGAAAGTTTGAGTTTGAGTAAAATCTCGACTCAAAATGCTTAGTGAAAACCAGACCTGGACCTGATAGAAATTGGTTAATGCTCTACTGACTAGTGCCCACGTTGTATCCCAATAAAGTCATGAACGATTCTGGCTTGTGTCATTTAATGGCTATGTACTCGGCACTAAATTGCACAAGATTGGCAGCTCTGTTCCATGTGCACCGTTACGTAATCAAACTGTCTAGCTGGCATGTGTCATGTCAGCACTTTAAAATGAAACTGCAAAGGCCCAGCTTCAGTTACAGGATCATGGCTGATCATTTTTATGAAGTCTGTCCAAAATAGTTAATTATAGCGCATATCAAAACTGATTTTATCCATCACTCCATAGATATGTTTATTGACACCTCTGTAGCAGATTTCTTTTAAAGATATTGTGGGAAATGAAGCATTTGCTGGTGATGGGCAAATGCTTCATTTCACCCAATTAATTAAAAACATTCAAATTAAGCATTGTTCTTTCCATTTACATCAGATGCTTTCCCGGTGTAATGAGTAAAAAAATAGCATATGAAGTAAAGCGTTCAGTCATTCTCTGTAAGCAGTCCTTATTTCAAATTGCCTTTCAAGTTTGAGATGGTCTTGTTCATGATATGGAAAGGGTTTTATAGCATATAGACCCCTAAACAGAGGACTCGTTCAGGCTTTGACAAATCTGGGTCTTGACTGTTCCCAATATATTATATACATGTTTGATGTCATTTGGTCAAAAATAGACATCTGTGCTCTCTTGCAATAATGGACCACTTCCGCACTTCTTCCTTTAGAAAGTCTAACAATATGCATGACCCACACCAAAAGGGGTGAACTATGCAATACCATGTTCCATACCAAAAGGGTGAACTATGCATGTCACACACCAAAAGAATGAACTATGCAATGCCATGTTCAAAACAAAAAGAAGACAATAATATGCATGACCCACAATAAAAGTGTGAACTATGCAATGCCATGTCCAACACCAATAGGGTGACAATAATATGCATGACCCACACCAAAAGGGTGATAGATGCATGTCACACACCAAAAGGATGAACTATGCAATGCCATGTTCCACACTAAAAGGGTGAACTATGCATGTCTGTCACACACCAAAAGAGTGAGCTATGCAATGCCATGTCTAACACTAAAAGGGTGACAATAATATGCATGACCAACACCAAAAGGGAGAAGTATGCAATGCCATGTCTAATACTAAAAGGGTGACAATAATATGCATGACCAACACCAAAAGGGAGAAGTATGCAATGCCATGTCATACACCAAAAGGGTGACATATGCATGGCACACACCAAAATGATGAACTATGCAATGCCATATCTGACACCAAAAGGGTGACATATGCATGTCACATACCAAAAGGATGAGCTATGCAATGCTATATCAACACTAAAAGGTTGACATATGCATGTCACACACCTAAATAATGAACTATGCAATGATATGGCCAACACTAAAAGGGTGACAATAATATGCATGACCCACACAAAAAGGGTGACCTATGCAATGCCATGTCCAACACCAAAAGGTTGACATATGCATGTCACACACCAAAAGGAAGAACTATGCAATGGCCATATCAAACACCAAAAGGGTGACATACGAGATGCATGTCACACACCAAAAGGATGAAGTATGCAATGCCATGTTCCACACCAAAAGGGTGAACTATGCAATGCCATGTTCCACACTAAAAGGGTAAAATATGTGTGACACACACCAAAAGGGTGAACTATGCAATGCCATGTCCAACACCAAAAGGGTGAAATATGCATGCCCTGCACCAAATGGGTGAACTATGCAATGCCATGTCTAACACCAAAGGGTGTTAATATGCATGTCACACACAAAAATGGTGAACTATGCAATGCCATATCCACACCAAAAGTCCCATGAATGTTCCACACTGAAACAGTGAACAATGCAATGCCATGTTCCACACTAAAAAGGTAAAATATGCATAACCCACACCAAGAGGGTGAACTATGCAATGCAATGTTCCACATCATAAGAGTAAAATATGCATGACCCTGTTCCACACCAAATGGATTAAATATGCATGACCCACGGCAAAGGGTAAAGTTTTCATAGCATACATCAAAAGGGCAAACTATCCATGTCCCACACCAAAAGGGTGATCTACAATGCAATGCCATGTTCAACACCAAAAGGGTCATTATGCAAGTCCCAAACCAAATGTGTGAAATATACAATGTGAGGTTCCACACCATAAAACTGTAAACTAGGTATGTTCCACACCAAAAGTGTTAACTATGCATGACTCACACACAAATCAGTACACTAAACATGTACCACACAAAAACAGTGAACTCTGTATGTCCCACAACATGTCCCAACTGTGGATGCCCCTAACCAAACTGATGAACCGACCAAGACCAACACCATAAAACTATGTAACGCCATGTTCCACACCAAATGGGTGTACACCAAAATGATGAGCATGCATATCCAATAACAAAATGGGGAATTATTTCATTTCCCACTCCAAAAGGGTGAGCTATGCATGTCCCCATACTAAAAGGGTGAACTTTTTCATGTTCCTTTCCAGAAAGGTTAACTTGTATGCATGTTCCACAAAATAAGAGTCAGCTATGCATGTCCCACACCAAAAGGGTAAACTATTTCATGTTCAATTCTAAAAGGGCGAACGCATATGCATGTCCCACACCTAGAGGGTAGACTATTGCATGTTCAATTCCAAAAGGGCAAACTTATATGCAAGTCCCACACCAAAGGGGTAAACTATTTCATGTTCAATTCCAAAAGGGCAAACTTATATGCATGTCCCACACCATATGGGTTAACTATGCATGTCCCACACCAAATGGGTGAACTATGCAATGTCATACTCCACACTTAAAGGAAGAACTGTGCATGTCCCACACCAAAAGGGTAAACTATGTTATGTTCAATTCCAAAAGGGCAAACTTATATGCATGTCCCACACCATATGGGTTAACTATGCATTATTCACACCAAATGGATGAACTATGCAATGTCATGCTCCACACTTAAAGGAAGAACTGTGCATTCCCATACCAAAACGGTGAGCTATGCATGTCCTTGCCATAAAACGGTGGAACAATGGATGTCCAACTCTGCAGCAGTCAGGCATCAAAAGGTGTATCTATGGACTAAAGGGCTAAATAGATAAAAACAACCTTTTTGTTACCTTAATCCTCAACCTGCTGAATAAGAACATTCAAGAATATTAATCATGTAAACATTGACTGTATGCAAGCTATTGCAGCTCAAACTGACCAGTTGATCTGTGAGTGGAATGGTGAGACAGTCTGGTCAGACATCTACACCATTAATATATTGTTGTTTCCAATGGTATGCCCAATGCGATTCTTGGGATTGTCTGTGTGGCAATAACATTTGAATCACTGCTTTCAGCCTGATGGTAAGAGGTGGCTAACTCAGGCTTTAACATGAATCTGGAGTTTCTGCATACCTTATTCTCCAGAGGGTATTTGGGTTCTGGAATCATATCCCATATAAATGAGATGTGGATCCAGCAACTTTTTTCCTGAATGGTGCCATATGACCTATACAGTGGTGCAGTGCCGTAAAACTCAATTCAACTCAACTCAATGGTATTCTATACAAGGATCCGCCACATTAAAGGGTTTATAAGCACACAATACTTCTCTTTACATGATCAGCTTCTCAAAGACCAGTAGCTATCACCAATTCTGTCTAAAACTTTGTATCTTCAGTTTTGTTTGTATCTGATTAAATTGTGAGTATTATATGGCCAATACCTTTATTGAATCAAGCTGTTTAGTCCCTTTTACATAACACTCGCTTTGACCTACTTGCATGTATAGGTGTGAATACATCCATTCATGGGCTTTTTTTAACATACACAAACCATTACAACCCAATTCAGAAATAAATGGATTTTTCTTTTAAATGTCTGCCATAATTACCTGACATTATATAGACAGTTCCCCACTTGTAAGTACTAGTTTTGAGTGTGAACTCCCTGTCAAGAATATGATAAATAGTTCATGAATGGTTTATGAACTGAATTATTCAGTTCATGAACTATTCATGAACTATTCATCATATTCTCGACAGGGCCAAGATAGCTTCAAGAAAGCTTCATTTATCCCATACCGTACTACTTTCGACTGTGAAAATAATTGCAAACAGCTTGGTATCAGATCAGACCCTGAGTAATTGGATATCTGATCCAGTATCATAGATTTTTGACACTGGACAAAACGTTCCTATACAGATTGAACAAATGCTAATCACGACTATAGTGGTGATCAATGGCAACTTTTGCAAATAGCATGGATCCAGATCAGACGCCGAGTAACTTGGCATCAGATCAGGATCCAGGCTGTTTTACCCCAAGGCAATAGTTTTACAAAATTTGAAGAAAAAATATCAAGCATACGAGCTTTGGAGCATACAACAACTTTCGCAGCAGGTTTAGTGTTACAAATGGAGCCAAGAAGAGTTTGAGCAGAAGGCAATTTGAGTAGCAGGCTAATGGTTAAATTCAACTTGATTGATGTTAATTTAACTATTTTTTGTTAGACAGCAATATGACAAGCACTATAAACCCAACTGATTTTCAAAGGCGGTAACAACAGCGTTGGGTTTTTCAAAACTTAACTTTTAATTTTTTTTAGACTGACACCAAATGTGTTATCTGCTTATACTGTTTTCAAAAATCACTCATCAATGGCAAATTGTTTTTGGCCATAAAAATGTGCATTAATACCAAAACATGTTGCAAACAAATAAAACAAAGATGTAATAAACATATCCATTTAGAGCAGGATGCAAGTATATGATTATTCAACCATTGCAAACAGTGGATACCCAGATTAGATGGCTCTTAAAATGTCTGCACTGTTTGCATTATGTAGTATCTTTATTTTGTTCTAAGAGTAACATTGCTAATCATTTTATTAGGCCTAAATAAATTAATTTTTTTACATATTTTGTTTAGAGGGCAACTTCAAATACAAAAGGTTTGGTTTGGTTTTGTTGTTAACGTCCGTTTCTGCCAACTATGGGCTAATATTGGATGTCCCAGAGAGAGGGAAGCGGAAAGAGGAACCCGGGCAACGCCCTACGCTTTTTCGAAGGAGCCCTCTCATTCTTTTACATGCCCAGTGTAATAGCACTAATACATGGGACCTTGGTTTCAAGTCTCATCCGATAGACTGGTCCGGCGGGGGATCGAACTCACGACCCCTGGATCAAACTTTTAGCGTCTAGCCACTAGACTACGGTCCGCCGGTAAATACAATAGGTATTTTTACCAGTAATCAGCTTTTACTTTGATACTAATGTTTAATTTCAGTAAGAGGTAAACAAAAAATGGTCTCTAACAATAGAATACATTAAAATACCTGAATAAGTGAAAAAAAAATCTTAAAAAAAAAATCAATAAAAACTTTTGGGTAGGGGGTAAAAAAGGAGGGATGGTAGGGTGACCAGAAACAAACCTTTTTGTAAGCCTTAGCTAATGTTATGATTCTTATAAATAAAGATCATAGATAGATTTTATTCAGGAAATAAATGGATCAGTCCAACAAACCACATACATTAACCCTTACCTGCATAGAAGCGCTTTTAGAGCCTCATAATTAACTGATGACTTTTAAAATCATTGTAGGAAAAGAAGCATTTGCTCGTAACAAGTATTTATGATCCAATGACATAACCAGGGTGACCATAACTGGACCATGAAAAATCCAGGGCTTTTGGCAGATATTCACCTTTCAGCGTGCTACAGTAGAAATCATGATGACATTTGCAAACAGCTTGGATCCCAATGAGACGTAGTGTCACACAGCGTCTCATTGTGATCCATGCTGCTTGACATTTTAGCACAATGGTTATACAGAATATAAACCCAGAAAAATCCGGAGACCTACGGAAAAATCCGGAGAAATGGTCAGACTTCTATACATGTATGCACGACGTAAAAAATTTAATGGAATCTGCCAGAAGATTTCAGCC
>JAULCE010040445.1:0-13591 GCA_032359355.1 Macoma nasuta | reverse complement strand
GTCAGAGACGTGGCATCTGATCTTGGTCTACACTGTTTGAAAGTCCTTATGGTTGGAAATCGCACAGCGGCGCTCATCTATACTTGAAAGTTACCACACGTCCATCTTCATTAACTGTTAGCGCATAACCATAGACGGAGTGTTTCCTCCGCTCATTTTCGCAGCGTCGATGGCTTTTTCCAGACAAAACACATTTGTTTCAGTTTCAGCCAGTTCATGGTATGCCTTATAGCGCCTAACGACTTGGAGCTAACGAAGATGAATTCATCAAGAAAACCAGTTGGTCTAAAGTTCCGAAATAAATAAGGCAGCTCTGGAATACATCAAACTTAGTAGAGAATGTCCCTTTCTGTACTTTGTAGTGAGGAGCATGTAATAGTTCAGCAATAAGAGACCATGTAACGTTAATGCGCTGAATATAGAGCACACAGCACAAAGTTTACCCTGCATGACGCTCACGTTGCATAACTATTTATCTGATTTACGCTCATTTTGAATACTGTTATGCTCTGAAAAACGCTCGATTTTCAAAACAAAATTACGAAAATAATACCCAATTTACGCTCGGCGTTTGATCTGGAGCCATACTGCTTGTTATCTGGAATTCTATTTTTATCTGTCAGGGACTTTTGTTTCAGATCAAGCTAAACGGGGTTTCGAGCCAACCGTACTCGACCCATCGAAATTCGACTGTATATTCTTGTGTATGATGCGGGCGGTTTCAGAACGTCGGTTTCCTTTCTACCTTAGCTAGTTACGATAATGCAAAACAGAAAAGGTCAGTATTCATAGTCTACCCGGCCTGGACCTAAAATGTGTCAAAAAATAACTTCAATGGCGTTTTTGGTTAATGGCTGGCAACCATGCTAAAACAATAATATAATGTGTGTAGATGAACGTATGACTGTCTGCCAAGCTGGCAAATTTGTTTCACGGTCATTTGAAGGTCACAAAGGTCAACATGTGCAAAATCTCTCCAATATTATATTTTTTTTCTTTGCTTTAAGCGGTTCTCTTAAATTCTGAGTGTGTAACGATTCTTAAAGCAGTATAACACCGGCATTTTCATCTTTTTTATATAATTTGCGAATAAATATGAAGTATTTGACATTTATGAATGATTGAATGGAGACAATGAGAATAATACCAGAGTATCATTTACATCAATCCACGAGAGAAAGTGAGCCGTTCATAGTTCCCTTTAGCTGTGTTTTATCAGCGACCGTAGAAAAAAATGATAGCAAATATTTCAAAAATAAATTAAACTAAACTTGACCTTTGAATAATGATAAAATAACGTATCCAAAAATCGTAACGTTAAACTTAAACGCAATTCTACAGAGACAAAATACCGGTGTAGTTTAAGACATACAATCGCAATAGCACAAAGCCACCCACTATTCATTTAAAACGGTTATATGAGTTATTCTCGCTCCTGTGCTGAGGCATATGTCGCAAAATGGTATCTTGACATTATAGTAACACATAACGTTACGTCAATTATAACGTTACTTTCACAGTTCTTCTTATCCCTAGGTACATATAAGCGTTCATATATATTCAAAAAATTGACACGATCTCTTTTGCCTACCACATTGTTGTCTTTAAATACCGTGAATATATGGTGGTCAAAACGAGGTCCTAACATAACGCATTAACGTTGACGTTTTTTTCCACAATCGCATAACAACAATGCACAAACGTCAGTAGGTTATTGAAAACTCCATTCCGATTTTCATTAAGGCAGTTGCATATTGACATTGGTGGTTTTCTGTCGTTTGACAGAATTTTAAGATTGACGTAAATATCTGACGTTAAAACAGCAAACGTACGTTAACAGAATTATACACCGTTATTATTTTTACTGCGCAGTTGTGTTCCGTTTTAATCATACCACGCCAACATCACGTACTGTGATAGTTTATCGCCACTCCGACCATGTCAGAGTGTTAATCCCGTTCCGGTTCAAAGACTTGAAAATTGGTAGAAATAGCGTCCCTCCTTGACGCTCAGGATTTTGGGCTAGGATTCGTCGGATTCAGAAGAAACTGACCGGGTCCATTCCCAATGTATTTGCAATGTTTTTTGTAACCTTTAATCAGGTGAGCGATATAGGACCATCATGGTCATATATTTATTATGCCCCCAAAATTATATTGGGGCATATAGTGACTGAACCGTGCATGTGCGTGTGTGTGCGTGCGTGCGTGGATGCGTGTGTGTGTAAAATCGATACTTTATAAACCAGCTCGTTAAAATGTTCAAAATAATAAAAATCAAAGTACTGCAAGTACTGTGGAAGTTGTGAATAACTGCGTTAATGTTAATTTACCAAGCGTTTAATGTAAACATTGAGGCTAACGAGATTAAGAAGAAAACAGACTTAAACAAGTATGAACAATATAACTAGCTCGTCTTGTTTCTAACATGGCATGTTGTAAATGTATAAGGGTTGTTTTCCATACCCTAGCATCTATGATAGTAAATGTACAAAATGGTCTTCATATGACCTTGAAATAAATAATAATCCTCATAACACTAATTAACACAGGCTGAAAAATGTTAATGGCATGGTTACTATGATTTGTTTGTTTTAATCTGATGACAATTTATGCAAAAGTCACATTTTCTGATTTTAAAAACTCTTAATGGACTATTTGACCTTTGATTGACCTTGAAAACAATATCCAGGCCGTCAAACTCAAATATATAAAATATTTTACTCTTGCAAATACTACAGGCAGGGTTGCCTATTTGAAACTTGACCTGTCATCGACGTTTTACATTTTTTATATAAATATAGTAATTGACCTTTATAACCTTTGTCTGACCTTGAAACAAAATTGTATCACCAACACTGTCTTCACTAATACTATTGCACTCGAATTTACAGCTCTGACATGTTTGCTTAATTTGAAGAAAAAAAGGTGATCGTATTAAGGTTTTACTGCAGTGACCTTTGTGCCCTTGGTGTGACCTTGAATCGAATTTTCCAGCTTGGCAGACAGTCATTCCTTCTTTACAACACATCAATAAACATTTCTAGCATGGTTGCCAGCTATTAACAAAAAACGCCATCGAAAGTCACATTTAAGGGCCAGGCCGGGTAGACTATCTAGTGGAAAGTTAATATATAATATAATATGATTATACAATGATAAGGCATTGTAAACTCAGATACCTTAGACCCAGTTATGTATCCAATCAAGTACCTGATCAGATAATATTTGCATTTCAGTCGACAGTTTTGTTTCATTCCAACCAGATCAAATTTGGAGCAGATAAAATATCTCCAACTGTGAAACAAAACCCTTATATGAATTTTTATTTCTTAGCGTTCAATTGCAGGACTCACATTATTTGAAAGTTATTTGAATATTCTTAAAATATAAATTTATTCCAATTGATGTTACGTTTCCCTTACATATAATTCGCTTTCATATAGGTGTACATTTTTCAAAATGCAAAGTGACAACGCAATCTTGAGTTTACATACTATGATGTACATTAAACAAATCAAATAAATACATATTTCTTTTATAAGTTTATCGATCTAATTCTGATTGAAAACATTAAAAATGGGTGGATATGGTGATGGAACACAGAAATAATTTATCTGAACTTAAAAAAACTGCACACTACATATGTGACTAACACCTTTGAGAAATAAACATAATTACACAGTTAGTATATACCTGACCTGTAGAGCATACAAAAGGAAAAATACTATTATTTTCCTTTAATTTTTTTGATATTTGTGTTTTAATTTTGACCAGCGGATTTTAATCAGACAATGAGTTGCCAAGTGTCTTAGCTCGCTATAAAAGGTATATAAAACTAACCATTGCCTTATGCATTTAATACACATTTAATAGTTTAGAATGACACAATCACACTGTAGACATATTGCGTATGTATGTGTTATTCGGAATATTTTATCAATGAAAATTAAAATGTTTTTTACTGAGGAGTGATGTGATAATTTGAAAATATATGAGTAGGATAATCATTATTGAACTTTTTTCATTTGACCGACATGTTTAAAGATTTGTTATTTGCTCGTATGTGTCTGTTCGGATGGTCAATGGAATTACCCATTGTTTTTACACACAATGCTTATAATAGAGGCATTTAGTAAGTGAGAAGGATGAAGCTTGATGTTTGAATCTAAAACTCACCGTTATTCTAATTTGCTGATGGACCTGCTATATCTTCTTTTTCAAAATACTTTTTTACCCACCCCACCTCATTTCATGCATTTAACGATACCTTAATCGAATTAGAAACTCTTAACATTGAACTTTCGTAAATGTGAAGTAAGTCGTTGCTTTGCTGTGGATCAGAACGTTCGAGTGGAAGTCCTTTTGATCTATCTATTTAAGTGTATTAACTACTTCACTACTACTTACTTGTGTTGCAGTATCCACAAAACCTTCGGCAGTTGAGCTTGCTGTGAGAGACATCACCACCACAGATGTTGAAGTTTGCACCAATACTGGCACAGTCGTACCCTTGCTTATCTGCGCATGTAGAGTCTGAAAGCAACAGCACATTATATTTCCTCGTTCTTGTAATAGTCGTTTTGAGACATTTCCTAGTAGCATGTTGTTTTGCAGTTAATGCAGGCCTTGACTATACATCGTGTTAGAGACACAATGGCTCGTCTATGTTTTTGCTATTTGCGACTCCATACTGCTTTTGTCCCGTCATAAAAGTCATAACATTTTCAGTTGTTTGATAAGATATTAGATGACATATGACATCGACATTTTTTATCACTGAAATTTTCAAACTGTTAGTTTATTCTGAAGAAATGTTTAAATATGTAGTTGCATATAATCAAATCTATATATCCAACTTGTTTTGCATCGTTGAAAAAGACTCGTACTTTAGACAACGACTGGTACAACAAACGTAAGATAGAATGATGCTGAAATTATGATACGTATCGGTTCATGCAATTAAGACACAGATAAGACTCAACAATTTCAGGTAAGCATTTAATCTTAGTTTGACTTAAACTGACAAGTGAAAAATAGTGTGATCCTTACACGACAGTATATTATAAACGCACCGACTTATTGGAGTGGTACTTGGACCTCTCATATTCTGTTAAATTCTTAATACAGTGGTATCAATATTCGGCTACAATCCCAAAGATGCAGCGTTCTTTATTGTAGAGCGTGTTTCGGCACACGTTTAATCAGCGGCTCTAGTATCTGCAGTTTTACAATCCTGTCCTAAGAATATTGTATCAGCCCTAGATTTGCTCTAAAATCCGCTTCTTAACATGCGGTCCCACCTTACGATCCATTTAAACGTTCAATCATATATATTTTAGTGCATAAGTTGTCCAAATTCGTGCATTAGAATAAAAAAGTGGATCTATCTAAATATATTTGATTGTATCACATTACATAGTATAGTTTAATCTGTGGCCTCAAAATGATGACCAACCGTAAACTCTTCTTGAACATCATATAATCGTCAAGTGGTCAATATAAACACAGAAGTGATAATTTAAACTATGCTGAAATAACAGGTGTAAATAGTGTTAATAAAAATCGTGTATACCCCTTACATCTTACAAAGACAAGTGTTCTATAGGTTAGTCATCGGTATATAAAAGACGAAACAACTAAAATATACATATAGTTTAGACTAATATAATGTAAACACAACAAACAAATTTAAGCCGACTTAATTGCGTTGACTTGCCACACTGATTGATTTCAGGGATTAAACAAATTCAGTATAGAAAGTTCCGAATCCAATGATTTAAAATTGTTTAACCCTTTCTTCCACTGGTTTTTGTTAGACTTATCCACAAGATAATACTCTTATAAAAAGTATCAAAACCTAGGCAAAATAAAATGCGATTTTCTAACTGTATTGAAATCATTGTATGAATTTAAGAATTTTGTCATAGCGAGCAAGTGCTCCATTTCCTACAATATCTTAATAGCCATCAGGTACAGAGGCATAACAAGGCGTTTCTGAGGATGAAAGTGTTAATTCGATTTTCGACCTTTTTACACCATTTACCATCACATTACATATACGATAATAGCACAACATCTCTCCTGGAGTTAAAGGAAGTTAATTTGTCTGCGTCTGCATCTCATTTCTCAGAAAACGTGTATATAAATAAATATGTACAGTATTTTGAATAGGAAATTGTGAGGCAACACTGGCAAAACGTACTCCTGAACTTTCCAATTACGACTGTCGAACAGTATTGATCTAGATGAAGTGATGTTGCACTGAAGGGTTTCAAAACAGTGTGGACACATATCGATACCGTGGCAAAATCATTGTGGCTTGTTTATGTCAATACTTCTTACAAAGCCCATGAACTATTTTCTCTCGTGGTACGACACATTGTATATATACCTTCACCTTGGCACAGTTGTCTATTACAGTTGTTAGTGCTGCAGCATTCGATACAATTCCCTGGTCCTAAGATTGATCGGCCAACTATGGAGACGCTACTAGAACTAACTGTGGACAAAACTGGACACAACTGTTGGAAAAGAGTAATCAATTGTGCATTTGACAATAAATTTTGTTCAGATAGGCAACAGTCAATACATTTAGTGTTAGGTTAAAAATGTAATAAGTGCCATCTTATCTGGTCAGATAGCATTTTTATTTTTAGATCACGGGGTATTTACAATGTTCCTTTGCTCTTGTTCACTTATATAAAAATACATTAGTATGACAGCTTTTAGATTGAGACGTTTGTATTAAGTAAAACCTTGCGTTGCGACCACGGGTGAATAGTTGTCATGGTTGTCATATGACACCATAGCTGTCTTCCTAAATCTCTGGAACCGCCTTCTCATTCTGACTCAGATATTCTAGCATTGAGGCTGATTACTTTTTTGGACTCTCTTTTATAGGTATAATGTATCATACTTCCGACCAACTGGTAAAAGTAGATAGAAAGGTAAGTTTAACTTGTATTTAGATGTTAGAATCATTTAGCTTTTTTTATCACATGTTTTAAGGAGTTTAGATATTTGTACATTTACACCTCTTTCTGGGCTACTTAACTCAATTTGTACCACCGGAGCAACTTTTCGTATATAATCTTTAGTCAGGTACATTCTGTGTGTTCAAATTTAAGCTACACGATAATAGTTATATTGTAATTTATTATTGTTCATGACGTTTGGTGGTCCACGACGGAAAGTGTGTTAACATCGCATGGTTCTCAAATTTTCAGTGTGAAGTTCCTTTGTTACGTTTTACTGTTTATATCAGAAAAGGCTTGTTTGCCTTCCAACGCTCTGGTCTAAGTCGTGGTCCTATTAACGGTTGATACATTGATATTAGTTCAAGTGGAGTCATTCAGTCATAGTCATATTATCATTTTACTAGTATCCTTATTTCACTTACACTAACTCGTTTTCCAAGTGACACAGAGCCGCAATCTGGAGCTTTTATTCCAGATATATAAGACTCAGATCGAGGGCCTATCCTAAATTTGGGGCCGATGCGGGGTCAATTCTCAAATTGAGGGCCAAATTATCAATTCTTTTTTTTAATCGGGGGCATCTCGGTAGTTGATTTCAATGATTGTCATATTTTGCCATCAAACAATATTTGAGACTGATTGTTTAGATTTATACAATGACTTACTGTACACGTGGTTTGATCTATATATTAAAAAAAAATGTAAACCGTTATTTTGGTTTCTACGTGATGATTCATATTGTCAAATTCAAATATTTGCACCAAATAGTTAGACGCCAATTAATAGATCACGTTACGTCATCCAACGTCTTCATTGATCAATCAAAATGGATTTACGTTTTGGTGACAAACAACCGGGATAAAACAAGTTGTCCCTATCACTGTCATGTGCAGTGTCTGTGTCATTTACGGGAAAAGGGATTAATAAGAAAGAAAACTCCAAACCAAACTTCGTTTGTCACTATAAGCGTCATTGTTACTGACCAGCGTTGAATAGCGTAATCATAAATCAGAAGATGTGCAGAACGCACAAAGGGCCAATCCGGACCAAGAATCGTTTGGCCCTAAAACATCCGTTTCTGTGTTGTATGTTCACGTTTATTATTATATTTGAAAGATTATGATAAATGACTTAACTAATAAAACAATTTAGCGTCGACTCTGCTACATTTCACATTTAGAAAATCAATTATAAAATCAAATACATTGTGCAAAGACACCATACCATCTGAAGGAATAATCCAAGAACCTGGTGAAAACTTGCCACAGGCTGAATTTAGGGCTTTTGAGAGTTGGCCCCCGGTCCCGGACCGATCCTCGATCTGTGTCTTACATATTTATTAAATGTTCTACGAAAATATAAATTTCTACAGGAAATAAATTAAATATGTTTGGAAGTCTGGCTTTAAGAGTCACGTCTTTAAAGGCCTTGTTTATCCCTTCCATATTTGACCCTCCTAGGAATTAGCCTCCAGCAGTATGTTTCAACAGCCAGATTTACCTTAGAGTGGACAGTACATAGTGTTTTGACCAATTCAATTCTAGCTACACTCGGATCAGTGTACCTCGCTAGTTCTCAAATATTAACCACCATATTATGGTTTCACATTCCGTAAAACTTGGCATTTAAGCCTGCATTTCAGGCACGCACAACCATACAATTTGTTTTACAAGCTTCTGTGATAGTCTTCCAAATCTAGGCTCTGCATACCTATAGCACTTTGCTCTTGTTTATATTATACTGATATTGGATATTTCGGCGGTATTCATTTACACTTTTCGTCAACAAGTTGATAGCCTGTGTCTGCACAATCAACTTTGGCTTGTATGTTGCGAGTATTTTTTTAAATTTGAATAAGAATGTTGCTGTAAATATTGCATGTAAATATAAGTAAATATTATATTGTTACTATAAACAGCTTTGTAATAAGATATACAGACATAGGCATTGCATAAAATACACCTTTTATTGTGCAACCTCCGATCTTGCAGGTAGTACATGACCAGTATCGTAGATTATTTGCAAAAACCAACATTACTATAGTTGCGAATAATGGGATAGGGGCTAATAGTCTCCCTTACTTTGCAGGATCACGTTCACGTATCTTGTATTTCGATTCCTAAGGGTCTAGGTAACCTCAGTAATAAGACATTTTATAGCATATTGAATGTATAGTGTGTAACAAGATCAGTCAACCAAACAATAACCATTGTACGTTTTCATTATTACGTCAAACCTGTCGTATTAAACAACCGCATCAGCAGTTGTGTGTGTTTTTATGCATTAGCATTAAAATGAACAATAAAGGGCAATTAATCCTTAAAACTATGTGTTGAGCTTCAACGGATTAAATAATAAAAAGGTAAACTGGCGAGTTTGTGCTTGGGGGACTTGTGACACTCTACACAGAGAGAGAAAAGTGATATTATAGTGGCATTTGCGTGACAAACAATTACAACTTTAGAACATACATGTATATACAATGCTACGCACAAGACCTAATGGACATATAAGTCACCGTAAAATAGTAAATGAAGATGTTTAATGCATTCACTTTCAGTACGTTTATTTAAATAGTATGAGTCTGTGTGATACATCTTTTTCAGACTCACACCGTTTTTGACCTAGAAAACCCAGTACATGTCTAACATAGTGAATGTGTTCTATATCAGAATACGGTTGTGGTTCTCAGAATTTGTTATTTATTTCTTATAATATCAGACAGATTTTGCTCGTATGACACAACGAGTAATCGTTGTCAAATTCAAGCCGTTTGTATGTGTAAGCTTAAACATTGTTATACTCTAGCAAACACAAACAAATTCCTTAACAGATAAGGCCTTAGCACATATTTTGCCATTTCCTTGGATGTCTATTAGTATCAAATGTTTATCTTATTATGTTTTGTTTGGAAAGCCACAGAGCGGACTTATATTTACCAAATCGTTGACGATGCTTTCAGCAAGGGGCTTACAGTCAAGGCAGTATGCTTTGAAAACATATGAACCCCTATAATTCAAGAGATAAATCGATGATAAAAGTACATTATTATGCCACTAAAACAACTGGAAAAGTAGGAAGAAACTAAAGATGCATAGTTATGAGAAGGTGTAGTCAAAATTGTTGAAAATTTGTTTACTGGGGTACCTATCTTTCTCAGATAATTTACCTTTATCACCAATTTAACTCCGCGTACCGGTCTGTGCTTTATCATGTCTTAGACTTCAATCACGGTTAAACTTGGGATTAATGAACAGAAGATTGTAGACATTGAAACTATTGCTTTTGATTGATACAAACCGAGCTGAATGTACATGTCGTTCTTGTTGAAAAGGGGACTTTAGAGGACATGGTGTCCTTTATAAAAATATCTGAAGGACATACAAGTTTGGCCGGATTAATCCTTTACTCGCCTTTTGAGTGCCTTTTAACGCAAAAAAGCAGTTGAATATTAAAATGTTGTGGGAAATAGACCATTTGCTCATGATGAGCAAATGCTTCATTTTCAACAACGTTTTGAAAACAAATCAAAATAGGTTGTTACCTTTCTTCTAGATAATCTGCCTATTCATCATAATCATATTTTTTATTGTGAATGGGTCTGTAAGTAGCATATGGAGTAAAGGGTTAAAGTTGCATAGATAATAGGGTTACAAAGGAATCATTGCGAATAATCTTACTGAAATCAGATCAATGATTTAGGGAAAAAATACAAAGTTTCACCATGTTTGTTTGCCATAGACGACCCGGTACCGTCTTTGAAATTAGCTGAAAATCAGACAAACCGGTAACGCTTTTGAAATAGCTGAAAGACAGACGAAACGCCGAGAGTTATGTAACCCGGTTTCTTACCAGACAGCAAACTTGTTGACACTCTATTTAATAAATACATTATTACTCAGCTCGCTGCATTATTATCGTCTGCTCAATATGTGGTAGGCTACATTTTTAATATCGCCGTTTTAACTTAAGATTTACGAAATTATTGTCTGCGTGTCAAACATCTTGGTTCCAGATCAGCCGCAGCTACTCGGCGTCTGATCTGGATCCAAGCTGTTTGCATTATCACAACGGTCGTGAATAGAAGGCTTAGAGTGAAAACGGTATAACAGAAGAATATATTTTGAAAGTTGCTGCCTTCAGACGCCTCTGAGGACAAATGCCCGCGCGTGCTTGAACTAAATGAAATATATTTCTATCCACTGACAAACGTTGGCAACAGTGAACGCATGCCAGTAGTCATTATAGAATGCTTGATATAAATTCAAATGTATACAAGTATCTTAATATAAAACACATATTTAAACTAATTCAAATCAGAAATGTGGCCAGTCAATCAAAAATTTGAATTAACTCATTAAAATGATATGTACGAGTCATCGGACTAAATAATTTGCAAACAGTGAAGATTCAATTCAGGCACCTTATTTAAAAAAAACGGCATTTCAATTTGGCTGCTTGAGATAAAACACGGTTGCGTGGATGAGTGGACAAAACTGTAGACCCTGATCAGACGACACAGTACTAAAACATATAAAAAATACGTTTTTACCGGTTCAGCTCTGATTCAGAGCTGGTTCGCTTACGATTAAATATGGCACACGGGCCGGTTAAACATCACAAAACCGCCTGATGCACTTTACACGAGCGCATCATGCGGTATTTAATAGTTTTTGAAAGGGGACGAATTGCTAATCCCTCCAAAGACGCTCATACCGATTCGAGCCGGTTCCGGTTTCAATATAATTTAATTTCCGTACAGAAATTGGGAGACGTAGTGACTGTGTTAAAGACCTACCTTGTTTACAATAAAAATAGGAATGATTTTCTGATGCCACATATTAAAGGAATACAGTTGATATATCGTTGTTTTTGTGTTCTGTGTCTACGGTGTTTACAATGTCATAAAGATTGACTTTCTCTGATGCCACAGCTTAAATGAAAACAATTGAAATATATATTATAGTTTCTATTTCGTGCGCCCAATCGGTGTTTTTTTTGCAAAAGGCAAGTTTATTTACAAAAATGATAATCGTTGGTGTTATTCAAAAGTGGTGTACATTTAAGCCTGTCATTATTGGCAATTCGCTCACGTCATTCACATAATAATTCTATGTATTCATGTATATTGCATTATGTCAAACATGGCTCAAGTTTATAGATGTGCATGTACAGTCAGTATCGAATCAGTTCAGATATCGCGCTTAAGATCTGTTAAGAATGTGATTGTTTTAAGTGTACTATTCAGAGTGAGAGAAAACAAAGAACTATTTATTCTGGCGAGTTTCAAAACGTGTCGACCCTGATCCAAAATTGTAAAAGTAGCGACTGGTCTGTTTCCTACGGAGTCCTGTTCGGGCCACCTTAGACTTCGCTTGTCGGACATGCGAAGTCTTAAGTAACAGCTTACACACTTATCATGACTAGTGTTACTTCCAAACAGCTGGGATATGGATCTCCATATCCCCCTGTTTATAACTAGTTAAATTTGAAAAACAACTTAAAATTAATTCGGAAAACAGCCAATCAAAGCATTCTTTACCGAGATACGCCTTAACCTGCTAATCATGACTGGTGATAATTTGCATATCAACCTAATAATGACTGGTGATATTTGCAAACAATTTAGATCCAGATCACACGACGTGTTATTCGGTGTCTGGTCCGGACACATCTAGTTTTACACTAAGATACCTTATCTTGCTTATCATGAGGACTGATACTTTAAACAGCTGGGATTCTGATCGCCTTATCCCTCATTTACTGACTGAGTGATATATAGTTGCAAACAGCATGCTCTCATTAGAAGCCCTGTTACTCGGCGTCTGCTTCCGGATCCAATCATTTCACACTAAAACAGTCCTTCCTAATCGCCCTTTTTAAGACTGGTTGCAATTTCAAACATATAGTATCCGGATCTTCATTCCCCTCTATTAATGACTGATGATATTAGCAAACGTCTTTGATCCGGATCAGACGCAATGTTACTCGGTAACTGGAATTAAGGGCTGGAATTCACCAACGTATCCTCAGAACTGAGACTAAAGAATGACTTCAAATTTCTACCTTTCTGAAGGCATTCTTAAGTCTCGAGTCTGATTTCAATAATGTGTCAGTGAAATCAAGGGATGATGTAGCTTCGCGATCTTGAACTTCAACTGACAACGCTGCAACATGAGTTCTGCGCATATTATTGTCCTTGATATGACAAATATTTAAATAAAGCATTAGAAACACCAGAATTCACCAGACTTTAAGGTAAAAAGGAAGACCGCAAAGGGAATACAAACAAGAAAGTATTCACAATTTTCAAAAACATTTTAAGATTTTAATTTTTAACATTTTTAATATGATCAAAGTAAGGTCCTAGCACAGTAAACGTATGAACTCATTTCATGGTGAAACATTAACTTAACGCACGATGTTAACATAGTGAGAAAATGTTCAAAGCAGTCCGAATACCGACACACGAAGTCTTAAGTTAATATTTCGCATGTGTTTAAACTTCGCATGTCGACAAGCGATAAATATCGCTTGTCGCTTAGACTTCGCATTTCCGACAAGCGAAGTTTTAAGTTAATATTTCGCATGTGTTCAAACCTTGCATGTCGA